>APFE030342088.1:8039-41977 GCA_000404065.3 Pinus taeda | reverse complement strand
CTTTAGGTAGTGAAGCAACACTTTTAGGGACTTAGGAGCCCTCAGTTTATGGAAATTTTTGATTGGGGTTGAAGTGCCCAAAAATGTCTATAACAAGAAGACAATGTGGGTTGCAATGATAATGACAAGATATGGCACAAATTATGGTACAAAAAAAGTGGATGTAATAAGAGACACATAAAAGATGCAAACTTAGATGCAAGACAAGATGCAATAAGGGATGTAAAAGTGGATGAAAACATGGGTGCAGTAGGAGAAACAAAATTGGATGCAAAATATGGATGCAATCAAAATATATGCAAAAGAATATACAAAATGAGATGCAAAACCCAACACAAAAGTGGATACAAAAATAGATGCAATATTTGATGCAAAAGAGGATATGAAGATGGATGTAAAATTGGAAGCAAACGTGGGTACAAAAGTAAGTACAAAACATGGCACAAATTGTGTCACAACAAAAATGAATGTAATGATAGATGTAAAAAAAAAAGCAATTGAAGATGCAAAATAAGATTCAAAAAGGCATGCAGAAGTGGACATAAATATGGGTGCAATAATGGATGCAAAAGTTGATGCAACGGAATTTGATGCAAAAGTAGATGCAATATGAGACACAAGACCTAATGCAAATCTTGATGCAAAAGTGGATAAAATAATGGATGCAAAAATAGATTTAAAAATCGATGAAAACCTAGATGTATACAAATATGCAATCGTGGATAAAAAATTATAAGCAAAAATGGGTGTAAAGGGAGGCCCCAAACTAGGTCCCAATTATGGTACAAGAAAATTGGATGCAATAGTAGACACAATAACAGATGAAAAAGAGGATGTAAATATGGAAACAAAACAAGATGTAAAAGTGGATGCAAAAAAATAGATGCAAAATTAGAAGAAAAACTAGACATAAAAAGCGATGCAAAACTTGGTGGAAAGTGGATGCAAGAAATCATGCAATAATGGATGCAAAAAATGATTTAAAAAACGATGCAAAAGAGGATGCAAGAGATGATGCAAAAGTTGATTCAAGTGTAGGTTTAAAAATTAGTTGCAATAAAGGATGCAAAAATTCTTGAAACAAAATTAGGTGCCAAGCTTGATGGAAAACATGGTGCAAAGGATGGCACAAAACTTGGCATAAAACATGGCATAAAACCTGATGTAAAATATGGTGCAAAACCTATTACAATACCTGGTGCTAAACTTGGTGTAAGATTTGGTGCAAAACTTGATGCAAAATTTGCATCATGTTTTGCACCATATTTGATAAATGGACACAAATAGCACCAAAAATGGGTTCTAGATGCAAAAAAGGAAGAAACAAGGGATGTTAATCACAGGGTTTTGTTCTACTGATGATGGACCCAGCTAAGATAACAGTTAGAATTAATTTTGAAGTGCCAAGAAGTGTGAAATAGTTGCGCGCAACATTAGGGCATACAAGATACTATAGAAAGTTCATCAAGAATTATGCCCAGAATATCGTGCCGATGGAGAAACTACTAAAAAAGGATGCTACATTCTATTGAAATGAGGAATGTCAGTGAAGCTTGGATGTGTTAAAGGAAAAGATGGTCACCACACCAATCCTAGTCTTCCCATATTGGAAGAAGGAGTTTCATGTGCATGTGGAAACATCATGTATTGCACTTAGAGCAGTACTGACACAGTCTGGTGAGGGAGAGTTGGATCACCCCATAGCGTTTGCAAGTCGGAAGTTATTTAAAGCTGAGAAGAACTATTCAATAGCATAGCACAAAGGTTTGGCTATGGTGAATGCGCTCCAGAAGTTCAGACACTACTTGCTAGGCAGACACTTTAAGATATATATAGACCATTCTGCATTGAAGTACCTGGTTAACAAGCCTGTGTTGGGTGGGAAGATATGCAGATAGATGTTGTTGTTTTAGGAATATGATTTCAAAGTCATTGTGAAGCTAGGACGATTGAATGTAGGACTAGATCATTTATTGCACATTGAAATAGGAGAAGAGCCTACTAATTTGGAGGAAGGACTTCTTGACGCGTAGCTCTTTGTAGTGATATCATATGCTTCTTGATGATGGGAATGGTTCCACCATGATATACTAGTCAACAAAAGGAGCTGGTCATGCACATGGCAAACCTTTTTGTCATTGTAGGACATTTATATAAAATGGGCTCAAATGAAATTATTCAACATTATGTGCCTAAGTTTGAATGGAACATCATCCTTGTTGAAGCTAATGGAGGAGTTGTGGGAGGATATTACGTAGGAAAATCAATAGCACAAAAAATTTCACACGTTGGGTTGTGGTGGCCGACACTGCATAATGATTCCAAGGTTTATTGTAAGGCATGTGATGCATTGTTGGGTCCCTATAATACTAGTGATTACCCCATTACTATGGTAGTTGTACCCCTTATTAATATTGTTGTGCCCCTATTGCCCCCATATTGTTATTACTGTGCCCCATAGAAACCCTCTATTGTTATTTTTATGGCTTTATATTATTATTGTTAGGTCGGTTGGGTTATATTGTGACTCCTTGGACTCCTATATATAGAAAGGAGGTTTTGTCATTTGTATCATCCAAGAATTGTTCATTTATGTAATGACAAGGAGGTTGCCCCCTTGAAGAGGCTGAATTCTAAGGCGTTGATCTATATTTTCTATCTTTTCTTGAGCTGGTTTCATAACATGCATGTCAGAGGATTGGAAGGCCATCGCAGAGGGATGAACTACCTCGCAATCTGCTAGTATCATTATAATCATTCGAGAAATCGATAATTGATTTTTTAGGCCCAACTTAGCCTCCAGGAAAGAAGATGGGTGCGTGGTATATCATTATCGTGATGGAGTATTTGACCAGATAGGCGAAGGCATAGCCTGTAAAGGATTGTACATGGGAAACAACAGTGAAGTTATTCTTTGAATATGTGCTCACTAGGTTTGGTTGCCCAAAGATTTTTATGAGCGATCACAATACACATTTCCTTAATGAAACAATCAACGTGGTGATGGAGGAATTCCAAATTTATCATCAAAGGAGCATGCCATATCACTTGCAGGCTAATGGGATAGTCAAAGAATTTAATAAGATATTGGACAACATGATGATGAAGGTTTGCAATGTGCAAAAGAATGATTGGGACGTGCACATACGTGCAGTGCTATGGGCTTACAAAACTACTTGTAAGAAGCTGACTCGACAGACACCCTTCAGGTTAGTCTATGGCGTAGAAGTTGTGATGCCAATGGAGTATATTGTACCTACTCTAGGCATAGTGGCGTTCACAGGAATGGAAGATTGCGAAGCACTGGAAGAGAGGCTCATGCAACTCACAGAGCTTGAAGAAGATAGATTTTTGGTTGGATTTCATCATCACGTTCAAAGGGAGCATGAATACACATGGCACGATTAGCACATCAAACTACAAACCCTCAAGGTAAATGATTTGGTTTTATTATATGACAAGTTTGATAAATTTCCAGGAAAATTTTCAGATGCATTGGGTAGGGCCATATGTCATCAAAGAGACTACTGATGGTGGAGTGTTTCATCTGGTGAAATTGAATGGAGACCCCTTTCTTGGAAAAGTAAATGGAAGTCGATTGAAGCCATATACCAAAATTTGGCCAGATGACTATATGATGGAAGCATAGTCTTAGCACTCCGGGCAGCTAAAAGGAGGTGTGGGACTATAAACTACATTTCCTATGTTGTCGAGATGCATGCCTAGGGGAATTTGCAGGATGGAAGAATTTCACATCATCAACAAAAGCACGATGAGAGTTGCGTTATAGAAGGAGAGACTGCCAAGGGTAGCTAGAGAGTGACCGTTATGGTCACTATTCATGATTTGACGTGAGAAAATGACTAAGAGGAGTGCGGGCCAGCATTTAAAGCTGAAATTAAGAGTGAGATCTTTGAAAAACTGCCACCAATCTATAATTTATGAGACGATTTTTGGGGGAACAGTCGGATTTGAATTCAAATTTTCCTATAAATTACAGATGGCCACCTAATGAAAAACACTTTGCATTTTGAGAGCTTCTGTGTCATGCCATCAGTTGCGCACGAATCCTGTAGTCTTTGAGGATTTGGTGGCCAGTTCAATGTTTGAAAAGTTACCTAAGGAAACCTATGAGCTCCTTAATAGCCTCATGTTGGTGCCCATGGAAACTGCTAGTGCTGGAGGATCTATGGCATCTGAGGTAGATTTCCTTGAGGTCGTAAGTGTGGAGGTGCCTACCATGGTACCAAAATCACCAAGGTTGTCTTGGCCGAAGCCCATGCCCATAAGAGAGGCTTCCAAGACAAAGAAAAATAAATAGAAGGAGACAGAGCTAGAGCGCAAGCAACCAAATAAGCATCAGAGAAAAGAGAAGCCCATTGCGTAGGAGAAAGGAAAGGTGGTAAACCTAGAGGCCAACGGGGGCACAGAGGAAACTGATATGGGCACCAAGGACATTGATATTGAAAGAGTAGACCATATCTCAAATCTGCCAAAATACATCCCTTCGCACCAGCGTAAGGTAAAGGTCCTGAAGGACCATGATGAAGGAAAGCTTCTCCTTAATACACCCTTATTTCTAGAAAACATAACATTTGAAGGTATACACTTGGCGCACGTCCAACATATGAAATTAGAGGATTAGGACCGGGGGACATTAAGCAGTTCCCCCACCTGGATATTGATAATTTCATACACAGAGTATTCTACAAAGATTCGGGTGTGACCATGCTGGAGCCGGTTAAGTGGATTCGTGGGGTGGGAAAGGTAGGATTGTTGAATTTGCTATGGGTGTCCAATTACCATCGCACTTGTAGAAATTTGATAGTTATCAAATAGTTGATGTGCCTAGTTGACGATGAGTGCCTGTGCTTGGAAGATCTAATCCCTATAAATGATATGCAGATCCATAGGATCACCCTACTACCCCATTCAGGGCTAAATCTGTCCAAGGTATTTGGAAGAAAGAGGGTGAGCATGACCTCACCGAAACGATGAAGGAAAAGTTTAATCTTGTCAAGAAGTCACGTGAATATTCAATTTCAAGTATTACAGACCTCGTGGTGAAGATGGCCACCCAGATCTTGGCTGGGAAGGTAGTTAGGAAGTGTCGTATAGATGAGGTGCCAGCACCAATTTTTTCATTAGTGGCCTAGTGCATGGAGGGCATCCAATTAAATCAGGCATGCTACCTGTGCAACAAGTCTCTCGTGAACTACAAGGAGGCACATGACCATAAAAAAACATTCCACTACTCATGGTTATTGTTGTAAATTGTTTTGGTTGCATCGAAATTGCTGGAGGATAGTCAGTTTCCTCCGATCATAACAAATCTACCAGAAGCATCGAAGTTTGCTTCGCTATGGGCCACAAAGGACGTTAGACAAGTCTAGGAGAGTAAAATATTTTGGGCACTGATGGAGTCAAAAATCTATGCAACCATCAACCGCAAGACATGGCTGTCACCAACCATTTTTGAGAAGTTGTTGGGATATGCGGAGTTCAAAGTGGACTTCCATTGTATCTCCATCTGGGCATGCAAGGACCTAGAACAAAAGTGGTATGATCTACTGTACCTCATGACAGATGATGTCATAGAAGCATTCCTCGATCGTTGGCAAGTCGAGTGGTGCACAACATCGGATTTATCTACCGAATCTAGTAAGTTTGTGGGAAACCAAAAGAAGAAAGAGGTTGTGTCGAAAATTTATCAGTTGGATGAAATGAGAAAGAAGGAGGTTGAGGAGAAGGCATGCGCAAAAGTGGAGCACGCTACCAAGGAGTAGGAGGAAGAGAGCGACTCTGATAGAAGTTATAAATCCCCTTCACCATATACAGAAGAAGATGAGCGATCAGAGAATGGTGGTGTAGATCTAGAAAGAACTCCCTTATAGGTAAAGGAGAATTGGGAGAAGGAGAAGGAAGGGCCATGCAAAAAGACCAAGGCCACTATGTCATCTCTAGACTTGATCACCTTGATAGAGGGTGACTTAGATGATATTTGGGATAAGGTAAGGGACGCAATAGTAGAACTACTGCAGCAGTTTGTGCAATAGCATAAGCAAGCTTTAATTTCCATTCAGATGGTTCTACATGACCTCCATATCCAAACTACTCAATTGTAGGAAAGTGTAGGGCAGAGCAGCGTGACATCGACTAGTTTAGCATCGGGGACCACTGGAGCAGTAGGGATGGTTCTCTCTTTGGATCCCCAATCCATCGTGCTACCAGACGAAGCTCTAGTTGAGGAGGCAGAAGCTAACAAGGATATTCTCAGCGCCATGAAGAAATTGGGTTGAACATGGCTACGCTCCTAAGTGAATTCCATCACACACTGCAAGCAGGTGTGATCACAGAACTTAGGGCCCAAGAGCAGCACACACTAAGCATGATTAGCGAGCAGAAGGTTAACAATGGACATTTTTTTGTTGAGAAAACAACAGCGATAGAAACTTGGAAGAAGGTCTAGGATAAGAATGAGTGCACCGCAGCGGTGGTAGAGGAAGCATTCAAAACCGTTCCAGAACTACACATCCCTGAAGAGCTGCCTATGCAGGGTAAGATTTGGAAGTTGGATGTAGGTCTGTGCGATGCCCAGATCGAGATAGCCAAGGTAGTTTGAGTTGAACCTTAAGATTACAGAGCTCAAGTTGAGGGCACAACCTTCAACTTTGTTAGAGGTCAGAGAATAGCGTGAGGCATCTATCAAGAATGCAGTCGTTGCTATAGATGTCGTGGTGGCAGAATGCACTATGCTTGTCAAGTAGTCGATGGAGGTCCTCACGAGTCTGGAGGAAGATCCGAACATGGAGAGGTTGAATACTAAGGCAAGAGACTTACAACACTAGTACAACAAAGCCAGAGCGATGGTGCGCACCATCGCCATCACACAAAGATTTGCCAAGCTACACGAGGCAAAGGAACTGAAAGAACAGGCAGAAGTAGCGCAAAAAAAGGAGGCATTCCCCAAGGCTAGATTGGGGCCTTGGCTGGATGAGGCCTATGTGCTCTCCGGCACCATTGGGGAGATGTTGGCTAGCCTATAGACAGTACAATGGAAGATCTAGGTAGATAGCATAGGACCAACTGGTGGAGGAGGTCAAGTAGGCGGCAACGAAGTGCACAGTTCAAATTGTAGTGGTGTAAGTAGAGCTGGGAGGTATTTGCAATAAGTATCCATGCCAGCAGAGTGACTCAGGGGTTGGTAACCATATTTTTTTCGGGGGCCTGTTGGGACAGGGTGCCTTAAGGTCGATTTTGGGGAGAAAAGCCCAAGTTTTGGGGCAAAAAGCCCATTTTTTTATATGTAAAGTGTAAATTCTCCGCAATTTGTGGTCGTGAAGCACATAGATGTAAAGTCTCAAAAAGGGTTTTCGCCCTTCTGTTATGTAAGTTGTGCTAGCTTTAGAATATCTACCCATGGTTCGCAGACCATGGGATTGTATAAAAAGGAGAGTCTTAGAAGAGTCTAAGGTAGTTTTGGTGGAGAAGAAGTAGTAATAATGATGAAGGTAATGGCTCATTAGTGAAAAGAGCAAAGAGTTTTTAGAGTAGAATAAAGGATCTACAGCTGTGTGCGCAGAGGCCTAGGGTAGAATTTCGCAACTGAGTGTGTGGGCCCCTGCAGTTGAGTGCGCAAGGTAGTTTGAGTATGTAAAAATATATGAAGTACTAATAGAGAAGATTACTATGGAAATATCTATGTTTGATCTATTTACATTTGTTATGAATAAATGCAATTATTTTATGCTTAATAATGGGTTTATGTTTTAATGCTATATTGATGCATGAATCTATATATTTTACATTGTTATCTGTACACAACTAATAATATTTGTTTACATGAAGAACATATTAATGCATATTGAAGTTATCAGATACTTAAGCCGATATGGGTAAACACAGAGGAAAGAGTAGTTACAGAAGCGCATAAGTGGTTGATTCGCCTAGTTAGGGTCCATGAAGAATAGTTGTAGACCTTCGTGAAGGTATACAGACTGATTAAGGGAAGTATATCAATAATCCCTATAAAGCTTATCGATCTGCAAAAAGGAAGAGTTAGGGCATAAAACGATATCACTACCATCTTTGGGTTGTGGAAATTTGGTTCCAACACCCTCCCCCCCCATACTACTTCGGGTGAGACTTTATCCCACACTCTGCGGATTGATGCCAAAATGACCATTAGTGTGGGGATTTGTTTGGCTAAATTAATGTTGAACTCCGGTCTGGGCCCCCTAAGTCAACATAGGGTTTGAGCTTGACAAGAATGAGGGAAAGTGAATTTGGGCCTTTGATTAACAGTGATACATCAGAATTGTCCATGCATCCTAAGAATGATAATCACCATGTGCACCCATGTGGGCTGGTGAATTAGGTGAAGAGGCATTGGTCCACATAGCACATGGAATTACATGTTGGGAGGGCAAAGAACGAATAATTAATGGGAGGGTCCAAGTTAATGAGCTCCCCATCCATTAGGTGCCAGAAGTAACCAATATAGTAAGTTGAAAAATAAGAGTTAAGTTCACTTATCCTTTCTTCCTCCCTTTGTTTTGTGCTTGATATGTTAAGCGCTGGTTTGTATTGTTATGATAATTGGATTGGTAATTAGTTGTCGATTGGGGGACTTGCTCGTCGGCTTATGATTTGACTTAGAGGTTGTGGTTACATTGAATATTTTTGAGTAAGAGTTGAATAAACAAAATCCTACGAGAGAAAAGGATTAGAACATTATGAACATGGTATTATGAATGTAGCTGGAGAGAACATCAAAACCAAGTTCTTTTTTTTTGGAGAGTTAAGGTACATGAAATTTTTTCATAGCTATGTGTGTGTCCTAGATTAGGATTAGTTCCTATTTTCCATTAGTCAGTTCTATCTCCCTAAAATGATGCAAATTTATATATTTATGATTTTCATGATTAATTGAATAGAGCATTCTTTGCTTGGGCAATTTCCATCTATGACTTTCTCACCTGTGATATGCCATTTTGATAATATAAGTTTCATCTTCTATTTTTAACAATTCTAGGTTGTGATGACATTTTTATAACCTATTGATGATCTCAAATTTACATCATTAACAATTTAATCTATTAAATTGTTAATAGATTATAGCTAAAAATTCATATAATTATTTATTAATAAAATAAATAATATCAATTATTATATTAAACATAAAAATATTTAATCCCTTGTGATGTGAATAATTCAGAAAATAGTGAGTTCTGGGCAAGCCATCCGAATGAATATCAAAGATAATAATGGGTGGCTAGCATGACACGCCTCTTCTAATGCAAGTAACATGTCAAATAATTCATATTTTTGTTGATGCGCTCATGTTGGCACGAGGCTTGTTACTCGTTCTTGATTCTCCATCAATGTTGTGCAGTGAGTGTCAGTGTCGGTATCTTCATCCCTCCATCAGAGATCAAATCCTCTTGTTGCATTGCATATTAGGTGTCCCGCCTAGTCAGTTGCATTCCATTAGGTGCATGGATCATCTGACGGTAGTGGATTCTCCTACTTTTTCCCTCATTTCCTTTACCTATTGGCTAATGTTTATTCATCAAAATTGCATAATCAGTCACCTTTTTGTCTTTAAGATTGCAAAAGTCTTTTTAGGGTTTCATTGTCATTAGGTCTAGGGTTTCGTTAGGGTTTCATCAAAAAGGGTTTCAAGGTGTCCAATAAAAACAAGAAAGCATATGAGGAGGTTCTAGCATCATTAAATTTCATCACCAAGTGTTTAGAGATGTAGTTTTCCTCAAAACTCTGTTTTGAGGAAAAGCGAGTATTTTTGCTTTTATTGTACAAATTCATGTAATTTCATCTTCTTCATATGTAAACCATTTCATCTGTAACCTTGGTCACTTTCCCTAGCCACAGTAGCTGCAACCCCTTGAAAAACAAGCAAAACATAAGTCATTTAGTTCATCACAAGCTCTAATAAGGTGAAAAAGTTCAAAACAGAGTTCAAAATAAAGTCATTTTCAAAACATTGTAAAAGTGGGTTTTTCCAACCAAAGAATTAAAAGACTCCTTGTATATAAGTCATTTCTTCAATTGAAAAGCTCATTTGCACTCTTGGAAGCAGAGCAATGCCGTGTGTAGAGTGATCAAGAGAAAGTGGGAGAAATTTGCTAAAAAATAGAGGCGCGACGCATTGAGTAACTGGCGCGGCACATTGGGCTGTGATTTCTAGTGCAAATTTACACGGGTTTGATGCACAACGCATACAAGCTCAAAACCTTCAACAATTCATTCCAAATCACCCAAAACGTGTGTATCATCATTTATGCAAGTAGGTTGAGCCTTCATCACTACTAGTGAAACAATTTTTTATGCAATTTATGGTGGTTGTCTTTTGATGATTGTTTAAAAGGAAACCAAACCCTATCTTTTTTAATTTTTCAAAGGAAACTATTGCCTAGGGCTTGAGCTACTGTTTTGGCTACCAAGTCCATCTTTCTATTCCCTCACCACTCCCCTACTCCATTTTTCCCTTGATTTCCCTATTCCCTAAATTCACACATTCCTAAAACATAATCTATTCCCACCCCAATTCCCATTTCCCAAAATCACAAACACAAATTCCCAAACCCTAGTCCTATACCAAAAACTCTGAAACTACTCCCTAGTTCCCTGTTCCCTTAACTGAACCCTTTCCCAATAGTCCCTAAAATCTCTCATTGTTTCCTCCCTCCACAGTCCCTCATATCATTTTTCCCCTTGGTGGAAAAAGTCAAAACACGTCATAAATCACCTACTTCCCATCAAGATAGTTCAATCACTAGTAGAGATGGCATTTGATCCCTCATATGATTATGAAGAGGAGACACACAATGACTTACCTATAGAGGTACATGCACCCAGGAGGCCTCATAGAGGTGGCAGACATATTAGAGAAGAACCAACCACTCTTGCTAAATTACAGGCTTTCCCTCTTGCCATCTCTTGTTTTCAGCACCAGTCCTACTATGAATTTTGTGAGAAGGTTACCAACATTCAATTTTACCATGAGTTGGCTCATTTATTTATGCTACATTTACATGATGTTCAAGCCACTCTAGCTGGTGTCACTTTCACATTAACTCCAGAATCTATTTCACTAGCAACCGGTATTCCCAACCTTGGAGAGCAATGGAACAAGAGGTAGCAAATTGACTGGCAGCATTATGAACCATACATCAAGCCCGATTATTTGAGACAACTCAGAAGGGTGTTTCCTTTTCGGTACCTCAAAGATTCTTACGCTCCTTTGATGAAATTGATAATGAAGTATTTCAGCTATGAGGGCTGGTTTTCCCGTTCATATGCCTATCATATCCGGCTGCTGATGCATTCTACTAGGGTAAGGATGATGAACCTCCCATATTTCATGTGCTGAAATATTGGGAATATGACCACGATAGTACAACACAAAACTCCTCAGCAGCAGTTCAATAGTATATATCACTTTGCTCTCATAAAAATTGTGGTCAACCATCAGCTTGGCTTGTAGGGCATCACTTGGGAGGACTTCATTTCTAGTGAGTTTTTCATAGCTCCTCAGGGACCTTCAGAGGCTTTGCATGAGACAGGTGGACCTTCTTATCGGCATGAGGGTCATGAGACACAGACCGCTAGTATACCGGTGTTCATCACTTGTCAGAAGGGCACTAGACGATTGTTTGCAGCAACAAAGCGAGTATTATCTCCACCCAGGGTGGAAAGGGTCTCGCTTCCGTCATCAACACCATAGCTTTAGGATAAAGGAAAGAGGCCATTACAGGATGAGGGGCCTTCAAGTGAGTGGAACTTTATTCTCATTGAGGAAGATGACACAGATGTGGGCCCACAAAGCACAAATCTCAAAGAAATCATCCAAGAGCAGCAGGCGGACATCAAAGCCTTGTCCCTCAACATGGAGAGGACTAAGTGGATTATAAAGTACTTGGAGCAAACGAATAAGTAGCTTGAAGATCAGCAAGCGATCATGTAGTTGCGAAACATTCGGGAGCATTGCCAAGTTGCCCAAAGGAGGAGGGTGGAGTTCACTTCACTCGAGCAAGAGATCAATGCCGATCGGGAGTATTGGCTCAAAAGAGTCAATATTCACTTAGATTGGTTGTTGGAGAAGGTCAACAAGGATAAGGCATTGTTGAGACATATGGAATATCATTATATGGCGAGAAACAAAGTTTGCAAGGCGAGAATCAAGAGCTTAAAGGCAAAATTGAAGAGAGCATAAAAGAGGCAAAAGGAGCATGATTGCCTTCAGATATTGGCTGAGTCTTTCTTGCCCCAACAACATGCTTGATGGAGAAGACTCAACCCAAATTTCAAAAAATTTGGGGTACTTTTTTCATTTTTGAAATTTTTGGCACAAAAAACAGGATTTTCTGCTCTATGCGATGCGCCACGTCGCGCTCATTTTTTATGGAAGCCTCTAAATGAAAAAAACTTAGCATTTTTGGATTTGGCATGGAAAAATATGTTTGCCTACCAATGGCCAAGAAATTTTGATAGGTTTTGAGCCCTCAGAAAGGTCAAAAGCACTCAAAAAATGACCTTATTGCCCCTATTTTGACACACAGGAAGCAGCCTTGGGCCATTTGATGTCTGATAGAGAAAATGAAGGCCAAATTGAAAAATTCCACTTGGGGTGGAAAGTAGACAGGCATAAATTTCCAATAAGTACACTTGGAGCTAATTTGGACATTGGGAAGGCCTTCAAACGCTGCTCCAAATAGGTGTTATGCATAGAGAATCAGGCACGACACATAGAGGAAATTTTGCCAGTTTGACCTTTTCACTTTCCTAATATCAAATTTCTGATGTAATTTCATGTACATTGATGGATCATGATGTAAATATGGAAAATTTTCACTTTTGTAGGTAGATTCATCATTTAAAAAGTTGTTTGAAACTGAATGAATGAGTTCCCTTGTTTCTAGAGGCATGTTGTTCCACTTCCTGATTTCTAGTTCTCAGTTTAGAATTAGTTGGAACAACTCCTAAACATGTGACCTTGACCCCTAAAGTATATGATGAAGCCATGGTTTGTCTATAGTATGTATTTTCTTATTCATTAGCATGGTTGGACTCTTGAGAAAGCACGAAGCTTCATTGTACACTCATATCAGCATTTTGGCTAAGGAATTGAGACCAGGGTTTGTAGCACTCTTTGGGATCCCTGTGGCATTTTGTTTTGGTATAGCGATTTCTTATGTATTTGTGAATTTACTTATGTGCTATGTATGTCATTTACTCTCTTATTTCTTCTCAGCTAAATCAAACAAGAGTGAAAGTAGAATCCATTGAAATTGCAGTGCTCTACTTGAGGTTTGCTTTAGTTTCTTGATGTTTTCAGCTATTTGGAGAGGATCCATGGCTTCTCTTTCCCTCTTCAACTCCTCCTCTGTCTAATACCTCCATCTCCTTCAATTTAAAGTGCCAAATTCAGTTTCCTACCTTGCCCCATTGAGATTTCTGCAAGACTGAACCTCATTCCCTGCACCCAAGATCTGCCTTTTCATTAGAGCCAACAAACATATCATTTTATTCAATCAAACTTTTTTCACTTATACCTAGCTTCAGATCAGTAATTATATCAGTCATCTCAAGCCTCTAGTGATCATATTTTTCTGATATTAACCTGGAGAGAGCCCTCTCCCACCCTGGTAGGGCTAGCTACCAGGTAAAGTGTGGTTTGATGTTGGGCTTGGATCCTACCTTTCTCAAGCTGAGGTAAATCTAGGCACTAACACTGAGTATGGAAGACAAAAGGGTCAACCTCCAAGTGGCCTAGTTAGCCTAGTTCTAAAACTTTGGTATGCTGATTTCTTGTTGTTTTGCTTAGTCTATGGGATTACTAGTGTAAGAAAATGGAAAAATCATGTGCATTGTGACCTCACCCCATCTTGGCCCTCAACATTGTATCTTGGTTTTGATGGTTTTTTTGGTACTGTATATCTCTTCCATTTTAGATCGCAAGATGGTTTTGGATTTTCTAGTATAAAATGTAATTAAGTTTTATATATATATATATAATATTATATATATATATATTTTTATATTTATATTTGTTTTTATATAAAATTAATATATTTAATTATTATATATTATTTATTAAATGTATTTTAAAATTAATTTATTATTATTAATTATGAGAAGTGGAGTTGTACAATTTAACCTTTGTATATTATTATAAATATTTTTACATAATACTAAGAGGCTAAGATTTATCACAAAAAAAATATTTATTGATGAATTAAAAAACATTCATATGAAGTGTTATATAAATGAGTTTATGTTTTTTGGGGATGCAGTATTTATAAGCTATGAAATTGGCCCATGTTATTGTTACAAAGCCTATTTATAGGGTAAGAATCTCCATAATTAAATTGGGGTGAATCTCCATGTAACATATTTTTTAAATGGATATATGTTTAACTCATTTATTTATTCTTATATTAATAATAATAGTTAAAATAAATTAATTCAGTTATTTTTTATTTTTCAATTTGAACAACATTTGGTATGTCATGAATGGTGAATTTCATACTTACCATAGATTGATGGCTACATTAATTATTTAATACTAAACAACAATTAAAAAAAAGTTTAGTTTTACAATTATATTAAAATTTTATAAGAATTAACTTAAATTATAAGTTTATTTATAATAATAGTAATAATTATTAATGGTAATCAGAATTTAACATAGAACTCTAGTTGCTAGGAAACGCAGTTCGGTTACGGGTACATGTATGGGATGAGGCTGGTAAGTCACTTTTTGAAACAAGGTGTGTGGGTTCGTCGAGGATATAACTAATTGTTTATCTATTATATATTTATATTATAATTATATATACATATAATATCATATATCACAAATTTTGAATTATGAAATTCCCCACTATCAATTTTCAATTTACAACAAGAAAAATAAAACATTGAACATTCACTTTGAAATTTCAAAGGAGCATACAACTTCCATAATGAAACCCACCACCACTTGTTTTTCCCTAGAAAATGACATTCCATAACTACATTATACCCTTGTTTAGTAGTGAAATCAAGTGTGATGATATTTTAAGAACAAACCAAAACATCTTCCCCATCCTCTTGAAAAATGTAATTGGATACCAACACATAAATATAGACCATTTAGTGTCTTCCTAACCACCCAAATCCATGAACTTAATATTTTTTTTATGCCAAGCTGAGTATATAGAGAAAATGCTAGGGTTTGGGGGGAGTGTGGGACCACAAATCCATGTCATCAATGTTTAATATTTTATTTAAAAAAAAAACAAAACAAAAACTTCGTAACTGATTAAGTAGGTGTACCCTCCACGTACACATTTTAGGTGAACCACAAATCCTTTTAGTATGGGGTATCGAGTAGACATCACAAAGAAAGAACCCTTGTTAATATTTTTGAGAATCGAGTTCTCCATAAACGAACTGGATTTAGGAAGGTGCGTTTGAGAAGAACCCTAACCTATTTGCCATGTTTGGGTCTGAAAATCAGGTACGAGTATGCGAACTCCACTTTTGTGTTTGGGTACCTCTGCTTGAGAGATATAAGTTAAACATATATACATTTAAAAAAAATATGTAACAAAATTCTTAACCATGAAAATTTACCGCCACTTTATGGTGGAGATTTTTAATCTATAAATATACTTTGTTTACCCTCAACCAATACCATGACTTATCAAAACTACATCCTCAAAAACCTAAAATTCATTTCATGTATGCTTTTTCATATGACATTTTTTTTATTTAATCAATTTAATTAAAAGTGAAAAAATATAATTAATTTGGAAATAAATTTCAACTATTGGTTTGTATATACTATTAAAAATATTTTAGAGTATCAAATAAAAATTATGTTCTTACCATCCACCTAATAATTATTGATAATTAAATTAAAATTATAAAAATGCTATTTTAAAATAGACATATTTATCAACAAAATTACACAAAATTATATCATTAATAATAAATAAATTTATTAATAAATATTATAATAACCCAAGATTATAAAATACCTTTATTGCCACATCCTAATGGTGGTGAAATAAGTGCTCAAATGGATAAATGTTAATATCAGGGACATCATACCCAATGGTTGGGATTCCGCTCAATGGCTGCAACACCTAGAATAGGTAAATGCCCGTTTAGTTTCACATAATCATAATAAGAATATAGGGAACAAATTTATATGTGTTCATCACAAATCGACACATTATATACAACCAATCACAATAATAGATAAAAGATCCAAGTAAAATAAATGTTTTTCGTTGACAACCAATCACAATAATAGATAAAAGATCCAAGTAAAATAAATGTTTTTCGTTGAATATGCGTTTAGGATTACAACACTTTCATGCCGCATAGGGTTATAGTATGCAAAGACACTTCAAATATTGCTTCGCTCTTCTTAAAGTGGTAATTAACAAATTTCTATCTTCTTCACTCGAGGTAGAATTCCTCTTTTATATTAATCTGAAAGGTATTTTTTCATTCCTACGAAAGTATCCCAGCCTTTTCATCTCCGTCACAAGATTATTTTCCATATTTGAGAGAAAATTTAAATTAGTTCGAGATAAATTATAACGGGCATAAAATGCATATTTTGTGAAATAAGCTTGATTTTCTCGTGCTTAATCCGTAATAGTAGTCTACATCAATATTTGTCTTCCTATTTTCAAAAAGTTTTAGTTCAAAATTAGTTATCCTTATTGAGAAACTAATGCCAATTAATACATGAAAAGATGGGGCTTATGATATCTTTTTTTGTGTATTTTAATCTTTGATAAAGACTAAATTTATTTTAAAGACTAGGCTTTGTTCTCATATATTACATATATCTATCTATATATATTTATTTTAGTTACAAATTATAAATGTAAAGAAAATGCACTTATTATATAGATGTTATTGACATTATGTCATTTATCATTATTACATGAATTTCTACTTTATTCTATTTTAATATTTATCTCCCAATGCTATACTATACTATGGAACAATAATTAATATAATAACAATGGAACCCATTTTTAACTTGTTGGAATAGTTTACACCAATGTCTTAATAAACATCTAAGGTTAATAT
Organism: Pinus taeda; assembly: GCA_000404065.3. Lineage (NCBI taxonomy): Eukaryota > Viridiplantae > Streptophyta > Pinopsida > Pinales > Pinaceae > Pinus > Pinus taeda. Next base: position 24,859 of record APFE030342088.1, on the reverse strand, counting down.
CCCTGTAAATTGCATTTACATTGACATTCACAATGGAAAAGATTATTTTTATCATGCTTAATGAAATGGTTGAAAGGAAGAACTACTATGATTTAGTTGGAAATTCATTTGAATTAAATAAAGAAAATGATAACTCTTTGAGAAAAATAAAGTTTTACACATTCTTTAAATTCATTCGTAAACTGGAAAAATGATTTTCATCTTCATCAATTAGAGTTTTCATCAATTGAAGTCTTGAGGCATTGATCATCACAAATTTTGTAAGGAATGGTGTGGCTCCAATGAAAGGTATTCGTGAACATGAGGTATGCATATGGGACTTCATGATTATTGCACAAAAGAAATAAGTAACCTTGACTTCTTTGGAAAGAAATTGCATGTGTTGTTTGCAAATAATGATAGTTTATTTTATTAATTGGAAATATTGTGCTAGAATTTTGAAACTTGAAGGGAATTTTGTGTAAAGGAATTACTTATTTCAATGGAAGGTTTTGCATGGTTACTATGAAATAATCTTCTAAAAACATGCATGAGAAATTTACATATGAAAAACAAAGAAACAAGGTTGTTTTATTAGAAAAATATATTGGAGGGATGTTGTTACACTTGAAAATATAATGCATGTGAATCCTGCAAACAAAAATATTTAAGAATTCATACTACTTATCATAAAGAATGCATGGGAACTTTGCATGGTAGACTATAAAGAAATCATAATACTTTACTGAAAGGAAAATTGCATGGTAAAAGATAAAGAAATCATATTACTTTACTGAAAGGAATATTGCATGGTAAAAGATAAGTTAGGAATGTTTTTTTCTTGGAAAGAAAACATGCGTGAAACCTACACACAAAAAGATTAAAAAAATCATGATATTTTTCATGAAAATAATGTAAGTAAACTTGTCTCATGAAAAGAGAGAAAATTAGTTATTTAATTAAAGAAAAGATTGTCAAGAAATTATGAGAGAAAAATAGATTATTAACTTCCTTGGAGATATTAGCATGAATTGTATAAACTCTTAATAGGAATATGTGCACAATAATAATATCAATTATATTCGAACTCTTGAAATAAATTTCCATGTTAATTCTTGAAAAAAATATATATTGCATTAGATTTCCAAGTGAAATGTCTCTGCATACATTATCAAATTCTTGGAAAAAAGAAAAGTTAATTAGATTAATTTTCTTGGAAGGGTCTTCATGAATCTGTATGGGATTTGAGTGCAAAAAGACACCCATACGATTTTTGTGAATTAATTGATGAAAAATAAAGATTGTTTTCTTAAAACATGCATATGAATCTTGTTCATACAAGAACAAGAATGCATGCTTGTTTCTTGAAATGATTATGTGCATTGAATTAAGGGTCATTGTGTTAGGAAAAAAAACACATGTTGCATGTACAAAATTGTAGTCATTACGATGTAGAAATTATGTTTATTTCTTGTATATAGAAAAAGTTATTATGTAATTATTCTTGAAAATATTGTTGACTAGATGAATTGTGTTAATTTCTTGATTTATGTACATAAAAGCTTAAGTTAAACTTGTTATTGTTGCTTCGGTTTTATGCATAAAATGTGGTTAGCTATGGTAATTTATTGAAAGGGAAGCATGAGAAACTTGCATGTATAACGATAGAGAAATGGATTTATATTAACTTCTTTTTAAAAAGAAATATTTATTTGTTTACATGAAAATAATAGTTAATGATGGTATAATTCTAGAGAAGGGAGTATGTGTTGTGGACATTAAAGAAGGGTTATTATGATAAACTCTCATCTACACAAAAAATATCCATTGTGTTACAGAGATATGTTCTTTTCATGGATAGAAGAACTATTGAGCTATATTTCTTTAGAAAAAATATATGTGATTACTTTTATGTTATCATAACTATTATGTTATTTTCTTTTGGAATGAGATCATGTATATACATGAAAGATTTGTGTTAGATTTCGTTTGGAAAGAATATACATTTATAGATGGGAAATGATAGCATGTTATGTTAGCCTACATTGGAAAAGATTATTTGGGAAATAAGATGAATTGTGTGAAAAAAAAATCTATAGTAATGTATTGGTTTCCTTGAATATATATATTAATTCTATCTATATATTATATATATTAATAATAATAAATATATATATATATATATATATATAATATATATAATATATAATATATATGGGTAATATTGTTATAATCTTTGGAAAAGAAGACATGGATTTGTATGCTTTATTGCATTAGTTTTGTGGAAAATAAAATATGTTTTTTCATGCCCTATTATGTCACATTTCCTTGAAAGGGAAACATGTGTTGCATGCTCTATTGTGTTAAACATTCTTTTCAGAATATTCGTTTGTAAAGTATATGAATTTCCATGGATAGGAAAGAAATTCACCGTGTTAGATTTATTTACATATTTTCATGCACCAAAAGTAATAGCTAAAGAGCTAGTTCTTTGGTTAAATGTTATGTAATTTGCATGCATGAAGATCATAACTGATGTGTTAGCTTCTTTTAAAGGTATGCCTAGAAATTTATAGTGATTTGTCTTGCAAGAATGTGGGATTATGTAAGGGGAATATTAGTTAATATGGTATTTGTTTATAAAAATGCATTGATTGTTATACGCTTATAACTAATTCATATGCAGTGTTAAAGAAAGCATGTCAAAAATTTCGTTTGTATTTCATTACATGAATAGATAGCTAAGCACCACTATTATATATTTATGAATTGGTTTGATTAATAATCAATTTAATAATGATATCAAAGTTTTTTGGAAATAACAGTTGCGGGAAGGAGACCAAGACGTAGGAAAAGTTTTCCGGCAAGAGGAAAAATGGAAAACAGAGATAGGGTTTTTCTGCACAACAATGGGGTATGGGGCGTCACTACCACATTCCATCCCTTGGACATCTCATGGGGATGCAAGGACACTGATGCACAGGGTCAATGGTGGTTCCAGTCACCCAGATGCGGATTATCTGAGGAACCATTTCGATGGGAAAATGCAGGGATGATTTGATGGATAGGGCTTCGTTATCCCACTGAGCCCATAGAGGTTGGATCCTTCAAAATGATTTGGCTACCATGGTTGTATCAGATGGATTAATGGTCTGCAAAGACAATATATTCCTCTGGGCACAAAGCTTTTTTTTATTTCCATATTGTTGAATCACATCCTAGTTGGGGCTTGGTGACTGAGGGATTTGCAATAGTGAATGGATCCAAGGGTGCGATATGGAAGATGGATCATTGGGATCATGATAATATGATGGAGGTTGGACCATCTGTCTTGTCTGCAATAGTCAGCTACAATGATAGCCCCCTCTTCTACGATTCATGTACCAGGGTATACCTATGCCTTGGATGGTTCCATGTCATGGATCGTATGTGGGGGCACAAATACCCTCAAACTCGTGAACACTTGGATCCTCAGCACTGTCCCAGATACCCGATCTTGGGAGGTCTACAGAGCATAAAAGGGAGACCAACCAATAGAAACAGGACACCAAAAGACTAAAGGGAAACACAAAGACCTCATTGCAATTTGGCGCATCTGTTGCTCCTCGACCAAGCTATCTTCAGATGGAAACAGAACCTTGACCTCTGGTAAATACTCTTTGTTTCCAATGTTTTATTAAAACCCCTTTTGGGATGTAACATTTGGTTTGGGTACATGCAACCAACTTTGTGTTGGATTTGAAGAATCTTATCTCCCATCATGTTGGATATCCCACCAGATTACAACATCTTATATATGAGGGTAGAACACTCCAGGACTCACACCCCTTATGGAATACAATATCTTACTTGTGTCTGCCATAACACTCAATCTGAGGTTGAGTTGTACCGTGACAGACCACAGTAAAGAGATTATTCGGGAGGAGGAAATTGAAGTATCTAAAAAAAAAACACAGAAACACATCAGAAGCATAAAAATGGAGGACTATCTTTCAAGAACATCCTCTAGCGGAAATATACACCTAAAACAACACCAAAGTAAGCTAGAACGAAACCCAGCCCATATATTTTGGAGCAACTGAATTATACCCCAGAATTAAACATAGACCAGAAACAGATGAGCATTCTATTACATTTGAAAAAGAAGCTATAATTTGTAGATTCAACTATTTTTGGCCCAAACTTGTTGAGCTATTTCATTGGATTTTGACAAACTGGACTACTCAATGTGAAATTCACCTCTGGTCCAAGGGTTTCTTCATTGTAAATTTCCCTTCAATAGAGGCTAGACACATTATATTATAGGAAGGACCATGTTTCTGGGGATCCATGGGTATCTTCATCACACGATGGTTCCTAGAATTTGATGTAGATACAATGGTTATTTCCAACATGCTAGTTTGGGTTTTCTTGGAAAATCTCCCATTATGTCCTTGGAACAAAGAAGTCCTCATAGCTATCGGTAACACCATTGGGCATTATATTAAAATGGACACACAAAAATTGGAGGAATGAATTTTCTCAGTTACATGAGTTTGTGTGAAGGTAGCTCTCAGCAAAGGCTTGCGAGACTGAATACAGCTAAAGCATAAACATAGGTGCTTGACACAAATTTTAGATTATGAAAATACAACATTCATATGCAGAATTTGTTGACAAATAGGACATCTACAAAATACGTGCCCAGAAGCCAAAAAAGATATTCGTAGAAAGAAGAAATAGGGAAACAATCAAAGGGATGGCAATTTCCTCACCAGTCTTCGATGAGGAGGAGGAAGCATACGTGGAACATGCCATACCCAACAATAACAATTGGATGAACAAAGAACCAGACGTAGAGTATTTAAATCCACAAGCTCTGATGGACTCACGGTCGGTAAAGATACCAGAAACAATGGATACTAGTGGATCCAAATGATAACATATATCACACAACTCAGATGCTGATAAAGAAAACCCTCGAGTTGTGGCTGACACTGCACTTGCACTTGTATCTTCGATGCCGATTGATGGGGAGTGGTGCAAGGTTGATAAGAAAAAGGGAGAAAAGAATGTTTTTTCTCCCCATTTGTACATTATTTTTTTCTTTCATGGACATTGATTAGCAGTCAATGACTACCGATGGAATGTGCCATAGCACCTGCAACATGTAATTTTGTTTTCATTAATAAAATTACAATTTTTCTTCGGGAAAAAAACAGCTACGGGAAAAGGTTGCGACATATAAAGATGGATTAAGTTACCATTATGACAGGAGATAAGTTAGTGTTCTATGGAGATTGAAGGAATTTCGACTATAGTATAATCTACGTATGGAAAGAACCAGGTCATTAAAACACAATTCTAATCGGGTTGTGGCCAAATGAGGTTATGATGATTATAATAGCTTATAACAAGTTATGATTTTTTTGAGATGATATTCTTTGTAATATATCATAACAATTGTTAAGGGATGAACTCCCTTATAACCATTGAGTGAAGGGTGAACACCCTCATGAGCGTTTAATAATAAAATTAAACATTTGGTTGTTTTCACCCTATGGGGTTTCCAAAGTATATTGGTGTCTAATTTTGTGGTTGCATGTTTTGCCATTTTTATGATGTTGATTCCTTGCATTATGTGACATTTATATTGTCAAGAATATTATTAACTAATATAATTAAAATAATCATGGAATTGATGCAAGGTTACATCAGAAAGTTTATGTCAATATGCTACAACAGTGGTTGTTAATGGTTATCTATTTTACTATTCCCTTAGTAAAGTTACTCTATGTAATGACGAAGATTCTATCTAATTGTTCATGAGGAATCTATAATAGTAATTTGGATAGATAATTATGGGTGAATTGTGTAAAAAAATTCTAACTCCATATGTTTTCATTTGAGGTTACTGGGGAATGTTTCAAGTGGTATCAGATCTAGGTTGCACCATTGGGACCTTTGGGAATTATAAAGCATAAAATAAATTGGTGTATACTAGTAATGGGCATTAGCTCAGGTATGAGTCTAACAATGTACATATTGATATATGAAGTAGACTAGTTTTGACTTCAGATGCATGAAGCATGCTTATAATTGTATTGAAGGATAATAAGTAATAAAGTCTACTACAAAATTATGTTCATGAAATTTGAATCTTGTTGAGGATAAAAGGAAATAAAATATTTGTTGCACCTGTGAGTAACCTGATTAATCACTAGTGAAAGTGAGAATCAACTATCTATCTTTTAAAATATGAAAATATTAATGATTATTTGAACATGACCAAAGTTATATTGCACTACTAATAGACAATAAATGCAGGAATGAAAAATTTGGAGAATTTCCTTGAAGAGGATGATAGAGTGTTTTAAAAGGACATTTAATGAACCCCTCTCGATGTTAAAAATAAACAATAAACCTTGAGTCAAGCAGTGAGACTTAACTGTAATAACTAGTTGATGATTTAGTTTTGTCATGGATGATTAGTTAGTGTTGTGGGATAAGCTATTAAAATTTATATGCATGAATTGGATTTGATTTAATCTTATTGCAAATTGTGGACAAGTGATTATGGTAGTTACTTCATGTACTATTTTGTTGGTAATAATGCACCGTGGGAATTGGAAATGTTGGATTGTTATTCTAACCGTTATCTCCATTTACACATTAATGAATATTTGCATATAATTTTATGCATGGAAGTATTGTATGCATGAAATTAAAATGATTTTGAAAGTGAATACTTATTTATGACTAATGTTGCTGATGCGATCAAGCATCAGTAGCTTAATGGAATCAAGAAAAACTATTAAGGTAAAATGTTGCAATGTGAATTACAACCATAAATGAGAAAGTATAATGTTATGATATTATGATTTTTTTATTTAGAAAAATCGAAATGTTTATGAGATGTATGTTAGTTAGTTTTCCTATCAATCTAGATATTGTGGACCTATGCTTACGGTTAAGTATAAATTCATGGTGTACATAAATGTTTCTTTTTTTAATGATAATGTTCATATGCTTTTTTATGTAAATCACTATGCGAAAGCGTGCTAAAAGATAATTTTACATGCTAGAGAGTTGTGCACAGTTGTGAAAGGCCAGTAGAGCTTGTGTTGATGTCAGTTGTTAGCTCGGAGGGGTTGATGGCACTTTCCTACCTAAATTTCCTCTCTCTTGAGCTAAATGATCTCATTAAGGGAAAAGAGTTTACCAATATGGTGAAGAGTGGAAAAAGCCTCAGGGAACTCTGTTGATTTTGGAGCTTGTTGGAGGAGGCCCAAAATTCCTTATGGTTTGGATGCTGTGAGAGGAATAGGCAATATGCTGCCAATAGGAATCTTGTATTGGACCCTTTTTGATCATTGGAATTCTTGAGCTTGCTAGCCAGTGGAATTCCATAATGGAAATAGTATGGTATATGTCAGAGAACTGTCTAGATATGAAAATGGCTAAATCGCATTATGGAAACCAGTTCCCATGGGTTGGGAGGACCATCCTTTTTCCATTGTGGTTCTCATAGAAGAAACCGTTAACTCATCAGTTATGCATTTTGTTAAAATTGAATTATATATATAATTGTGTAAACATGTTATGTACATCTTCACAAGTCTCGGTAAGGAATTATTGGCAGTGGAGTTCCTTTATTGTATTACTAATATTTTGAATGTCTTAGCAGGGGCTAGGACAATATGCACTTGGTGACTTTATTGATTATTTCGATGACTAGAGAGTTAGGTTATCTTTGAGTAATTTTAGAAGTACCGTGTGGATGTATTTAGCGCGATCGAAGATAATGTGCTCGTGATGCAGTGATTTATCATTTTGATTATTAGTGTTGGTGCTCTCTAATTACTTATAGAAGTACCGTGATTGAAATATCACCTGAAATTACCCAATTGATTGATAGTTAAAAGTATTTCATTTGATTGAAAATCTTGTGAATGATATGATTATGTTTGATTTATTAATCATGTATTATAGGGTGCTTTCCATGGAGTGTGGATGGGTTGTCAAAACATTCTTAGAAAACTTGCATAAGAGTGTCTGACTTTCATGCGTAATTGGTAAGTAATGGTAAGTTGATATAGAGATTTTGTTTTATATTTTATGACTTCTAATAATGGATATGTGATAGAAAATAGAAATTGCATATTTTTGCAGTTGTAAATGCTTATGACTATTGATAAACATTGATTGTTCTTTTAGCTTATTGATATTTCCTAAAAATAAAATCCTTCATTTCAAAAGGAAAGGTTTCTCTTTTGATTGTTTGGATCATTATATCATGAGTAAAAGTTAATGATAAACATTCGGTACAATGTTTACTTCAAGGGGGGAGTATGTAATATCCTATAAATTGCATTTACGTTGACATTCACAATGAAAAGGATTATTTTTACCATGTTTAACAAAATGGTTGAAAAGAAGAATCGTTATCACTTAGTTGACAACTAATTTGAATAAAATAAAGAAAATGATAACTCATTCATAAAAAGAAAGTTTTACAGGCTCTTTAAGTTCCTTCATAAACTAGAGAAATGCCTTTCATCTTCATCAATTGGAGTTCTCATCATGTGAAGTCTTGAGGCATTGATCATCACAACTTTAGTGAGGAATGTTGTGTCTCCAACGAAACATATTCCTGAAGATGAGGTATGCACATGGGACTTTATGGTTATTTCACACAAAAGATAAGTAACCTTGAATTCTTTGTAAATAAATTGCATGTGCTTTGTGCAAAGAATGATAGGTTATTTTATAAATTGGAAATATTTCTCTAGACTCTTGAAAGTTGTCGGGGTTTTTGTGTAAAGGAAATAATTATTCCATTGGAAAGTTTTGCATGGTTTATATGCAATAATTTTATAAAAACATGCATCGGAAATTTACATATTAAAAACAAAGAAACCATGTTGTTTGATAAAAAAAATATTGCAGGGATATTGTTACTCTTGAAAAGAGAATGCATGTGAATCCCACGAACAAAAAGATTTAAGAATTCATACTACTTTTCATAAAGAATGCATGTGAGCTTTGCGTGAAAGACTATAAAAAAAAATCATAATACTTTACTGAGAGAAAAATTGCATGGTAAACGATTAAAGATCATATTACTTTATTGAAAAAAGGATTGCATGCTAAAAGACAAGTCAACAATGTTTTTTTCTTGGAAAGAAAAAATACGTGAAAGATTCACACAAAAGATTAGATAAATCATAACATTTTTCATGAAAAGAATGTATGTAAACTTTTCTTATGAAAAGAGAAAGAAAATAAGTTATTTAATTAAAGAAAAGATTGCCAAGAAATTATGAGAGAATATTAGATTATTAATTTCCTTGGAGATATTAGCATGAATCAGTAGACCCTTAATATGAATATATGCACAACAATAATATCCATTATATTGGAATTCTTTAAATAACCTTCTATGTTAATTCTTCAAAAAAAAAAATAAAAAAAATCATGCATCATTGCATTAGATTTCCAAGTGGAATGTCTTTGCATACATTATCATATTCTTGGAAAAAAGAAAAGTTAATTATATTAATTTTCTTGGAAGGGATTTCATGAATCTTTATGGGATTTAAGCATAGAAAAACATGCATATGATTTTTGTGCATGAATTGATGAAAAATAAAGTTGTTTTTCTTAAAACATGCATATGAATCTCATTCATACAAGAACGAAAACACATTCTTGTTTCTTGAAAATATTATGTGCATTAAAGTAAGGGGTATTGTATTAGAAGAAAACACATGTTGCATGTACAAAAGGGTAGTCATTGTGTTGTAGAAAATGTGTTTTAATGTGTAGAGAGATAAGTTATTATGTAGAAAGTTATTATGTAAATATTCTTGAAAAGATTGTTTGGCTAGATAAATTGTGTTAATTTCTTGATTTAGGTATATAAAAGGTTATGTTAACTTTGTTATTGTTGCTTGGGTTTTATGCATAAAAATATGGTTAGCTATGGTAATTTATTGAAAGGGAAGCATGATAAATTTGCATGTATAAAGATAGAGAAATGGTGTTATATTAACTTTTTCTAAAAAAATGAAATATGTATTTGTTTACATGAAAATAATAGTTAATAATGGTAGAATTCTAGAGAAGGAAGTATTTATTGCATACATTAAAGAATGGTTATTATGATAAGCTCTCGCATACACAAAAAAATTCTTTATGTTATACAGATATGTTTTTTGCATGGAGAAAAGAACTATTGAGCCATACTACTTTAGAAAAATGATATGTGATTACTTTTATGGTATCATAACTATTATGTTAGTTTCTTTTGGAATAAGACCATGTATATGCATGAAAAATTTGTATTAGCTTTCATTTGGAAAGGATATACATTTGTAGGTGGGAAATGATAGAATGTTGTGTTAACCTACATTGGAAAAGATTATTTTAGAAAGAAGATGTATTATATGCAAAAAATCTATAGTAATGTGTTGGTTTCCTTGACACAATATTATTATATATTAATATATATATATATATATTTATATATATTATATATATATATAATATATATATATTATTATATAGATATAGATAGATAGATTATATATATATATAGGTAATGTTTGTATAATATTTGGAAAAGAAGACATGGATTTGTATGCTTTATTGCATTAGTTTAATGGAAAAGAAAACATGTTTATACATACCTTATTATGTTAGATTTCTTCAAAAGGGAAACATGTGTTACATGATCTATTGTGTTAAACATTATTTTGGAAAGATTCTTTTGTAATTATATTCATTTTCATGCATAGGAAATATATTCGTTCTGTTAGTTTTCCTTACATGTTTGCATGCACAAAAGGTAATAGCTAAAGGGCTAGGTTTTTGGATAAATGTTATGTAACTTGCATGCATCAAGATCATAATTGATGTGTTTGTTTCTTTTAAAGGAATGTGTGGCCATTTGTAGATATTTTTCTTGCAAGAATGTGGGATTATGTGAGTAGAATATTAGTTAATGTGGTATTTTTTATAGAAATGCATTGATGGTTATACACTTATAACTAATTCATATGTAGTGTTAAAGGAAGCATGTTGAAAAATTTTGTTTGCATTTCATGAATATACATGAATAGATTCTAAAGCACCACTAGTATATATTTATGACTTGGTTTGATTAATAATCAATTTAATCATGATATGAAAGGTTGCTGGAAATAACAACTACATGAAAATGCTACGACATATAAGGATGGATTAACTTACCATTATGGTTAGAAATAACTTAATGGTCTATGGAGATTTAATGAATTTCAGCTGTAGGATAATCCATTGACGATAAGGACAAGGTCGTCAACACAAAACGCTCATGTGTTTGTGGGTAAATTATGTCATGATCATTGTAATAGCTTATAACAAGTTATGTTGTTTCTGAGATGATATTCTTTGTAACATTTCATAGCAGTTGTTAAGGGATGTTCTTCATTATTGTAATACACCCGGTATGGAAAAAGTAGTTGTGTTTTTGTTTTCTACTGCTATTAATATGTTTGACTATGGAATATGATGTACTGATTTTCTGGGAACAAAAATATAAATGAATAAAGAAGATATTTTCTTTTTTCAGTTGGATGGAAATTAGGGGGGGGGGCAGAGACACCAGAGCAAATAATGTTTCCCTAAATCTGAGAAGAATCATATTCAAAATTAAATTTACTAAATTTAAAAATATATAGATATATATTGCATACTCGGTTGGGGGATAAAGACTGAGAAAAGAACTGCGAGGAATAAAGCAGACTATTTTTTTAGGAAAAATACAAAAAATTAAAAGCCTGAGTTAAGGGGATACATATTCCCTGAAGGCAGGACGTAGCCAAGGGAAAATATATGAGGAAGATAATGTTAAATAGAGATTATCAAGGCTTAGTAGAGGTTACTGAAGCTAGGAAATATTTTAAAAGCTCAGGGGAATCAGAGGTGATTGAAGGTTGTGTGGATCAGTGCCTTGTACTACATAATTTCCAGACTAAACTTCTCTTGGAGGTTATCTTTGTTAGCCTTATAATTGTGTTGGGCGATTGGTATATATTGAGTAATGTGAATCTGTCAGTTTTACTTATCAATTATTTATGATTATTTACTTAAGCTCTGAATGGTGACATCAAGTAACCGGTTGAGAAGTTTTTTGAATGTGAATTATGAATTACAGTTTCTGTTAATGGATTGTTTATTTCTTTGGTGAAATTGCATGAATTGAGAAAAGAAAAATAATTTAACCTAAGTATATAGATCTTATGCATTCAGAAGTAGGAGGTCTGTATCGAATCAGGAGATCCTAGGTGTTGTTCCGTAACACATTAAGTTCCAATTGCAAGGGAGTGAATAGTAAATTTCATGGTGTAAATCATTGAGAATCCAAAGAGTGGGAAGTATCCGGGAACTGTTTTCAGGTAATGTAAGTGAAGATATGCTTATCGCTTCCCAAATATAGAAATGAGAGGAAAAATAAAAAACTGGGTAGAGTTTCACTGTCTACATTCGAAAACATTTGCAAAAAAGAAATAAAAAATACAAAATCATAAATTGTCCCTTAACACAACTCAACCTAGATTAATCATAAACTATTCTCTACAAAACCTGTGCAAGCGAATAACATTGATTTTACAATTATCATTCCAAGATGTAATTAAATTATATCCTTAATAACTCTAACGAAAGAATAAAAAAAGTATTTATTCCCGGAATATACTGACAACCATGATATTAGAAGAATGATAATCCTCTTGGAAATTTGCATCACAATAGTAGTATTGGTATTGTAGGGGGTTAGTACATTACTTGGTAATGTTAACCTAACGATCCAGATGGCTATGAAAAACATATAAATTAAACCCAGATTTTCATAATTAAGCAACAATCGCCTAAAGTCCTTATCATCTTAGGAAAGTAATGGAAGCAAAGGGAATCAAGGCTACAATTGTGCTTGAACACCCCTAGGATCTGTAGAGCGTGCCATACATAAATGTTTCCATAACATCAACATATATAAAATCACTCAAATAGAAACAAAATTCAAGAAAAAGAACATGTAATGTTTTATTTCATAAAAAGTTTGTTCTTGACCATAAAAATAGAGAAATAAATAGTATAGATACAATGAGAAATTTCCCAATAAGTTATAGTCAAAGTAAGAGAAATATAATCCATAAGAGAGAAACCCATTATAAATTAACAAGAAACCCCCATAAAAATTGGGAAGCGGGCTTGTAAAGGCCTAAGCAGCATAATCTGGGTGGTATAGACAAAATAAAATAGAAAAAAGATGAAAATTCCTATATAGAAAGGCATTAAAAAATTCAAGTTAGTGTCATCTTCATTATGAAAGGATTAGTGCTTCGGACACCGAGACCAATCTGGACAAAGAAAGAGTTTTAATGAAGGAGTCTCTGAAACCTAGAATTTCTATCATGTTGTTGATCAAAACCATTGAGCATACTTGTGCCTGCACATACTGGCAAGAAAACATTAAGCAGTGAAATAGAGCTTAATTTTTGCAGTGGAAAAATCAAACATCATAGGTAAAACCAAAAGAATAATTTATGGTCGCCATGAATTATGGGGCGCAGGATAACAACAAGTTGGAAATAGTTAATTCCTACTTGTCTATGGTTGTAATTTCCTAAGTGAGGAGTTTGTTCCTACATTATAGGGATTTAGTTTCTCCTAGATTAGTGTGTGGTTGAGTGAATCTCTCAACCACACTATTGTACGTCTAAGATAGCATTCCTATCTTAAGACTATTAATTATATAAATATCTTGTAATCTCCTCATTCATTAATTAATAGAAAATATATTATTTAATTGAGCTAATTTTATCTTGGTATCAGAGCCTGAGGGCCTAGCCCCTCGTGGGCTGGGCTGCTCCTGGCCTGAAAGAAAATAAAGGGTTTAGTATTTGTTTGTCCATCCTCCGCTGTCTGAGACTTGTGGTGATCAGTTTTTCGTGGGTTGAAATGGAGCAGCAAAGGTCGAGATCGAGTGGGCTGTGGCGATCAATTTTTCGTGGAATGAAGTAGAGCAGCGGAAGCGCCCGGCATTGCAGAGAGGAGGTTGAGGGCCCGCCGGGATGGGGAATACCATTGCAGGACTGCAAACAGGCGCGACGCAGGAGACTCGAATCTGAGCTGAGCAACGTCGCTGCGACATGCAGGGGTGTGGCCTGTGCGTGGCCCCGTCTCCTGGCTAACACTAACACGGTTTTTATTATTGCTGTCGCCTCAACTGTGAGTGTCTGATGCACAGAACAGCCCCCGGTTCTCATTGTCTCGGATCCCTTGCACATAATTGTTGACAGGCACTGCAAAAGTTCCTGTGCAGCTTCGGCGGCAGCATTTTGCCTCGTCCTCCTGATGGGAAACTTCGGTATGTTGAGGGCGAAACCCGTATTGTCTGCGTCTCAGAGGTGCCAAATCATGCCCAATCAAGAAATTTCAATTCTTTTTGTTTTGAAGCTGCGTGTCAAGTGGCTATCTTCCTTTCTGGTTTTGGTGTCAATAATTGTAAGCATTTTGGCAATGGAATTCACATCATATCTTCCTTTTATAATCTTTGGCACTTATGCGAGTTGGCTATATCTACGGTTCCTCCAAAGGAAACCAGAAACAAATCTGAAGGGTGATCCAACTGATGAGTTGCTTTCTGGACATTTTTTTTTCCTGAATTGTGACCATGAAAACAACAACACGGGAAGGAGAAAGTGGGTAATATCTCACTGTGATGCCAACAGAGTGATGGTGGAGCGTTACTTGCAGGGTGATTACTATGATCTCATTGATGTGGATTCCTTTGGTAGCGATTCTTTCTTCTTGGGTTCGGCATTATCAGCCATGCAATATGGGGGCTTATTGTATTTGACCTCTACAGACAGAGTCTCTTCGGGTGGTCATCGTCCTCACAATGCTTTGGCATCATATGGAGCATTTATAAGGCCCATGCCATATGCCAATGAGATTGATTTGCGGATGCTCATAGGAGGAGCAGTATGAGAAGCTACTACACAAGACATGGATGTATGGCCCGTGTTTTCATACTTTGCTCGTCATGGACCAGTGTTCAGATTCATGCTTCGTGTGAGACGTGGAAAGCCTAAGGAGAATAAACATTATGGATTCATTAGCTATTGCAGTCTTTGTGGAGATTCTCGAGCATTTTCTTGGGATGAAATGGCAGAAATTTGTTGCCCTTGCCCTAAACAAAACGTGTCACGCTCATTGGTTGTTTTGGGGCCCTTATGGACTGGTCCTCTTCACAGTGGCTCTGAAATGGAGGACATGTTGGGACTGGCTGAAGAATGGGGATGGACAACAAAAGAAAAACGCTCTTCTGGTGGCCGGCCTGAGTTTTGGAAGGTCTCTGTTCCAGCTCATAGATATGCGCCTCTGAAGAAAATGTGGATGGAAATTTATACTCCTGTTTATGAGCAGATGAAGATTGACATTCCGATGAATTTGAAGACTCGTAAAGAAGTCACGGTTTGACACTCCAGAAATTGGTAACCTCCAAAAATGCGCTGATTTTGTCCACGCTTTTATGCTTGGTTTTGATTTACCTAATGCCATTGCACTTTTGAGGTTGGATGATCTGTATGTTGAGACAAAGAAGGTTTTTTTCTGTAAGATCTCTTTTTTGATTGGTTTTTGTCCAGCCACCTGTTTCGGTGCCGGATCTTGTAAACATACTCGAGAGGCTGCTGAAGGTTAATGCTAAGAAAAATGTTATCACCATGACCAGTAATGGGGATGTGCCCTACACCCATGCTAATGTCAGTCTTGCGCACACAGAGCTCGGCTGTCAGCCTACTACGGACCCCCAGACTGGCCTGAAGAAGTATTATGGTGCTCCCGGAAGGATCTTAAAATCCTCCAGCATCCTGTTGATAACTGCATCTGGGATGCCATGATTGATTGTGCGTGGACTGTAACGTTCATAGGTGTCCGGAAGATTTTGTTGAAACGTTCCTTTGATTTTTGCAACAGGGTGGGTTCTCTCATCCATGTGGCTGTAGCTTTGTGGTTATGTTCTATCTCTGTCGAAGAGTGGAAACACCCACTTCAACCTTTGGCCTCTCCCGCTGCACCATTACAGATTCGTGCATTGTCGATGAACCTGTCTTATTTCATTTATGACTTCAGTTGTTCCCTATTTGATTCTTCTATCAGTGTTTCCAATTGCATTCATCATTTAGTTAGCATATTGGGCATCGGAGTTGGCGTTGTCTATGCAACAGCAAAGTTCTAAATTCTGGTGCGTTGCAAGCCGAGGAGAAGACT
The DNA here is from genome assembly GCA_000404065.3 of Pinus taeda. Classification (NCBI taxonomy): domain Eukaryota; kingdom Viridiplantae; phylum Streptophyta; class Pinopsida; order Pinales; family Pinaceae; genus Pinus; species Pinus taeda. The sequence continues at coordinate 8,581 of APFE030342088.1, read as the reverse complement.
GATGGAGGGTGAAATCATGCAATGGTCTGCGTATTAGACGGGGTTGAATTGGCTCTCGTTTTTAGCCATTGCAGCTTGGCGCCGGGTGTGTGGCCTGAAAACTGTGGATCAGGCTGTGGATCATAATTGGTATATGTTTTTTTGTTGGTGAAGTATTTTTTTGGAATTTAAATTGGCATACATATTGAGATTCGCGACCTCAATATGAAGTTATTTTGTTAGAATTCGCGGCTCTAACAAATGACAGGTTTACGGAAGTTCCAGGAATTTATTTGAAAAAAATGCCCAAGATGTGAACGGTGAACAAATGAGATAAAGGAGCAGCAACAACAGTTATTATGATGGACAACAAAGTAATTTTTTTTTTAGTGTGGTTTGTGGGATAGACTCCCTAACATATTATTGTAATAGTCATTGTATGTACTAGAAACTTCAAATGTTGAATGTAAGCCTTGCTAAGGCATTTGAAAGTTCGTGGTGATCTAAAAACCACTTTGTAATGGTTTGTGGTCAGCCTGAAACCATCTATAGAGCCTTAGTGG
>APFE030342085.1:0-10692 GCA_000404065.3 Pinus taeda | reverse complement strand
AAATGATCTTTGCAACAACCTCACTCTTAAATACTAGCGATATAAACATGGATCCCTTACTCGATAAATGTTATTTAATTGAGACACTATCAATTGAGAATCGAGATACACTACCAACGAGTCGATCCCATAAGATATTGCCTCGGATAGTAAATTAATAATGGAAGTATACTCAACCATATTATTCGAAGCAGGACCAATGCATACGCCTCTTGATACCATCAATTGACTAGTTGGATAATAAAGTACCCAAGCTGCGGAAGCGAGATTCCAAGTGTGCCGACTAGCACCATCGGCGAACCCAAAATAGACGAAGTCATCCATCAACACCTGCAACAGCAGACCAAAAAGTGTTGACATCACAAAACTCTCGATGATATATGTACAAATATACATAATATACAAAGAAGCCATTTCCTAACTTCTACTTAAGCAAAGTACTTCTTTAGGTAGAGCCCGTTTCGGGGCTCCGCCAGCTTGTTTCCCTCAAAATAGATTAAATCATACGACCCTTTTTCTAAAACTTGTTTAATAATGAAAGGACCGTACCACATAGGCTTAAACTTTCCTGCCCCCAAGGTGTCTTTATCTTGGTCATAGACGAAGACAAGGTTGCCTTCAGAAAAGACTCGAGGACAGACAGATTTATCATACTGCGTTTTGACCCTTTTCTTATGAGCCTCATTCATCATGACCGCATCTTGACGCTGCTCATCGAGATGTTCCAAGTGAATGAGGCGCTCTTCGAGACTCGAAGTCTCTGGAATAAGCTCTACAGCTAAATTGAGAGATGGAATTTCACATTCGATCGGAAAAATAGATTCCATCCCGTAAACCAACTGAAAAGGTGTAAAACCAGTAGCAGTCTTTACAGAGGTTCGGTATGCCCGAAGAGCCGAATACAACATGATGTGCCAATTGGACCGATTTTTGTCCATTTTTAGTTGGAGTATCGTCTTAAGAGTTTTATTGACTGCCTCGACCTATCCATTGGCCTGAGGATAATAAGGAGACAAATTCTCTTGGCGGAAACCTAATTTAATAGCCAATTCAGACATCAGTTGATTCTGAAAGTGACTGCCATGATCAATGACAATCTCTCTCGGGACATCGAATCTTGATATAACCTAATTGAAAAGAAACAAAGCTGCCGTGTCACTATCGTTTTTATAAGTGGGCATGGCCTCAACCCACTTTGTAAAGTAGTCTACAGCCACAATAATGTACTTATGATGCGCCGCTGAAGGCAAATTACAAGTTGTAAAATCAATACCCCACTTAGTAAAAGGACCGACCGTGACAACAGGAAAAAGAGGAGCTAGATGAGCACGCATCTTTCAAGTAAAGATCTGACAAGGGTGGCAACGTTTGCCCACTTCCACACAGTCTTTAAAAAGTGAAGGCCAAAAATAGCCAGCACGTAAGATGCGCTGGGTTGTAGTAACCCCTGATAGATGACCACCACAAGCTCCACTATGGCAATCATTAAGCACTGACTCTAATTCCTCTAAGGTTAAACAGCATCGAAGGATTGAATCAACCCTCGATGGTATAAGGTATCACCAATGATAACATAATTTTTAGCCAGGTGACGTAATTTACGACGTTCATCCTTGGAGAAAGTAGAGGGAAACTTCGAAGTCTGGAGATAGACAATGATATCTCCATACCAAGGTTCGAGTGAAGAGATGAGGAATAAATGTTCATTGGGAAAAATTTCCTCATAAACAGTATCCACTCCACAAGGCAGCTCAGAAATTAGCTCAACGAAAACCATGGATTTCTTAGACTTGGCTGACAAGAACTCGAGATCAAATTCTTGCAAAATGACTATCCATCTATTATATTTGCCCCCAATCACTCGCCTACTGAGGGCAAACTGAAATGGATTGACCACTGCTAAGACAAAAGTTTTGTGTAGCAAGATATAATGACGAAGCCGTTGGACAGCATGGAGGGCTACCAAGGCAAACTTCTCAACCAGAGAATAGTGAAGTTCAGGACCTATTAAGCCTCGGCTCAAATAATAAATCACGTGCTTGGTGAGAGAATCGTCCTCCTGAACCAGAACCATACCAATGGTTGATTCTGCTACAGCGAGATATAAAAGGAAGTCTCTGCCATAATCCAGTGGACTCAAAAGTGGGGTAGAGACTAGTGCTTTTTTCAAAGCATCAAACAATCGTTGCGCAAAGTCATCCCATACAAATGGAACTCCTTTCTGTAGCAACCGCATGAACCCTTTAGTGGTCTCGGCATAATTTTCTATAAATCGCCTTAAGAAATTAGCCTTCCCTTGAAGACTCTGAAGTTGACGAATTGAGGACGGGGGAGGCAACCGAACTATTGCCTCAACCTTGAAGGGATCAACCTGAATCCCTTCATTTGACACAATGAACCCTAACAATCGACCGGAAGTAACCACGAAAATGCACTTGTTGGGATTCAACCAGATTTTATAAAAACAACATCACTCAGAGACCATTCGAAGGTGACTAGGGTGATCAGTTCTCTTTCAAGAACGAGCAGTGAGATCATTTAAGTACGCTTCGATGACATGCTTGATTTCGTGGAAAGCATATGACATGGCCTACTGAAAGGTAGCTCCAGCATTTTTAAGACCAAAAGGGATCTTACTATATGCACAGGTACCCCAGGGACATATAAAAGCTGTCTTATGTTGGTCTTCAGGACAGATATAAATTTGATTATAACCAGAAAATCCATCCATGAAGGAAAAAATCTCATTACCCGCACACTCATTGATAATCTGATCAATGAATGGCGTGGGGTAATTATCTTTGGGACAAGCCTTGTTTAGGTCCCTAAAATCGATGCATACTCAGATAGTTCCTTGCTTTTTATCTACAGGGACTGGATTAGAAACCCAATCAGTAAGAGGAACAGGGTATATAAAACCCGCCTTTAGCAGCTTATCCACTTCTGCTTTGATAGCTGCTGCTTTCCTAGGGTTGAGCGGCCGAAGCCTCTGACGAACTGGTTTGGCATTTTCATATGTCTTGATCTCATGTTGAACTATATATGGGTCAATGCTAGGCATTTCCTCATGTTACCAAGCAAATACATCCCGAAATTCTTTGAACAGGTCGGTGTAAATTTGTTTCTTCAGGGGAACACTCAATTCCGATGAAGAGATTCTCGATTGTGTGAGGGTCCCTAGAGATGTTTATAGGTGTTGTTTTTGAAATCACCGACATATTACCTTCGGCACGAACGTGTGCTGGAGCCAAAGGGTTTGACACTCTATAAACATCACTAGAACAGAGCTCGGAGAATCTAGATTCTACCTCCTACAATGGAGGAAGAAAGTATGAACGATGGTCTAAATCTTCCCAAGGTCGATCTATAGCCATCATTGCTTCAAGAATTACTTCTTCCGAAGGTAAAACTGAATCTAAGCAGTCCAAAGTAGAGGTAGAATCAAGGCTCTAAGCGGGGGCCACATCGCCATCTAACTCCTCTTCGGAAAAAGGAGTAGAATGGTCATCTGCAGAGTTGACGATAGACTGATGCCTAAGCTCAGTTGCAGATATAGGAAATGCCATTCCATTCTCTTGTCTTTCAACTAATGTGGTCGTAGGTGAAGACAAGGTCCAGGGGTCTGAAAAATAACGAGTTCGAAAGAACCCATCTCGAGAAAACTCCCTAGATGATGAAATGGCATTGATTTTAGCGATAGGAGAGGGAAACTCAAAAGTACCCATCAACGAGGAATACATTCCTACTCCTAGATTCTCAGTAGGTGGACGAGGGTTATCCACTAAAGAAATAGTAGAGTCGGAAGTTGCTTGAGGATCAACTGGACAATAATCCAATTGGTCAACCTTTACGATTTTCCCCTCATGAGGAAAGCAAATGACACGAAACAGAGTCGAAACAACGTCGTCCATTTCGTATACCCAGTTCCTTCCTAGGAGGAGATTATAATCTAGGTTAGCATCGACGACTTCTACTTCAATATTAACGACCTTCCCCCCAACACATATAGGAAAGGCCGGGATAATCCCATGCGGCTTATGAGAATGGCCATCGAATGCAGTCAAGACGGTAGGTGAAGGAACGGACAAAGGTGATCGAATAGCCTTCCAACATGACATCGACATAACGCACGTGGAAGCCCCTTCATCAATAACAGTACGGAAAATGTTAATTTTCCGGTATGTAGACTTTATTTGAAAAGCCATATGATGAGGGAGTCGCTTTTTGACATTTAACATGTCAAAAGTGAGCACTAAAGAATTAGTTGGATCGACTGCCCCAATCGCGGAAAGTAAAGCACTTCTCTAAGTCGGACACGACTGGAGAACCTCTAAAGTGGACATGGCGCACGGACTTTGAGCCAGATCCTCCACAATGGAGTAATTCTAGGCGGCCCTAGCATTAGGATTAATCGTCGCGCGTTTAGTGGAACCTTTCGATATCCGTGGTATAGTCTTAACAGGGGGTCGCTCGATATGAAGGTCAGTACTTCTTGGAATAGCCTTATCCTTGGAAGTTTCAGCTTCACCATAATCACGTGACCGAGTAGCCACATGGACATTAGAACCCATCATGAAAACATTCGATGATTTTTCCCCTTCTTGGTTGCCCCCTGCGGAGGTTCCAGGGTTTGAACTCCCGCCAGCAAGAAGTTGCTGCCCTTGGGGAAAAGGGTTGGTTAACACAGCTTGAGAACTAGAAGTCCCTTACTGCCCTAACAAGCACTGAGCATCTTCAATCTTGGGGCAAATATGAGTTAAATGGTCTCCACTGCACAACTTACATGGAAACTTGAATTTCTTTTTAGACTCATTTCTACCACCACCAGCATTATTGCCGGATTTATTTGCGTCAGGCTTCCCATCCTGGTTCTTTTTCTTACCTCGTCCTTTATTTTTCCCATTGGAATTTTGATTTCCTTTGGGGTTATCAGATTGGACGACATTAATCGAAGAAGTTTGGGAAGTGGAAGGGTTAGACGATGTGACTTGGTTGTTAGAAGTAGTTTGTAAAGACAACTGCTACAGTTGATTCAACAAGTACACCGTATTTGTGTCTACGAACCCAACAATACCATCCACATGGGGACCTAGCTTCGGCTTAGCTACATCAACCTTGGACCCAAGAGCATCTGGCAAGTACTTTTGTAGGATCCCAGACTGAGAGTAGATCAATTCTAATTGCTGGGCCCTAAAAATGGCTTGCTCCTTAGAATAGACCCCAGACATCGAGACATCTTTAGAGATCTCAGGTATCAAAGACTTCAAGAACCACTAGAGACGGTACTCTGGAGGGATTTTGGCTTTAATGAGCCTCTTTCTCCTTCTCCATTCCTGAATGTGATCAGAAATGTGAGTTGCCCTATCCTGACGAAAAGTGGTGAGTAGTTCGGTTCCAGCATCATACCGGACGGGCAACTGAAAATGGTTTAAGAAAATATTGGCTAAGTCGGTGAATGATGTAAAGCTGCCCCCAGGCAACTCTATATACCACTTGGCCACGTTACCAGCCAAGGTGCGTTGAAATAATCTCAACCTAACCGAGTCGTCGATCAGGGAGTTCGATGAGCACCATAAGTGGAACATGGTTACGTGGTTGCCCGGATCCTCACCACTCTTCCCTTCGAATTTTGGAATATCCGAAGGGAGTTTAGTTGGGACTGGAGGCCAGGTCGGATTATACTTGATTGGGTCGTTAGTTAACTTAGTGAGGTCTGGAAAGTTCAACGTTGCCAGAAACGGAAGTCTAGGAGGAGCTTGGGGATTCCACCGTGACTGGGCAGCACTCCTGAAGCTCTGAAAAGATTGGCCTGGATTTTGAAAGGCACCAGGTTGCCTGAAGTAACCAGTAGAACCCGCTGAACCAAAAGGCAAGCCTTGTGACGCAGCAAAACTCGGAGTTTGACCAACTCCAGCCGTATAACCACCATTCCCAGGAAAGTTTCCTCCTAAAGGATTGTAAGGAGTTGACAACCCCTGATATGGATTCCAAGCCGAAGCTAGGGGAGGAATACTTTGGAATGAACTAACCATGGTATACGGCCTATTCCCATATTGGCCGAAAAATGGATTCCCAATTCTGGCACTACTAAGCCCAGGGTTATTCCAACCTTGGAAAGGATTGATGCTTTGTCCTACCGAAGAAAAAGGCATAGATCCTATCGTAGGTTTGGAATGTGGTATATGACCACTTCCGAATGGAAAACCTTGGAACAAAGCCAATCCATTCATCATGGACATGGTGGCCCCGAATGGAGCTGAAGGAATGCCTTGTGAATGGGCGCCAAATGGGAAGTATCCAGAACCAAAAGCATTGGTTTGGGAATTTCCACTCGTGGATGGAATGGATGTAGACCCAACAAAAGAAGTGCTAGCAAAAGATCCGAATAAAGAGATGGAGGGGATGGAAATAGTCCCACCCCCTTGTACAGATATGGGAGTCTGTACAGTCGTAGCACTTGTAGAAGCCATGCTTCCAGTAGTGGTCATCGAAGGTAAGCGCGTAGTGTAACCTGGACTTGACGGTCTATGCGTCGGAGTCCCAACGTATTGCAATACGTGTGGATGACTGGAAGGTAGGGGAGAATTCAGAGCTGCTAATGACTCTGAAAGTTCTTCTACCTCAATATTATCCTCCGCTTGTAAGCGAACTTGATAAAGATATGGAGTGTTCCTCTCTTGTTCTACAGAAGTACCAGGCCTTGCTTCAATACTAATGCCCCCGAGGGGAGGATCAATCCCCGATGCGTCCATTGCCGTGGGAAGAACCCCATCGGTATTATTACCTCTGCGCCTTCTCAGAGAAGGCTCTAAACTTGGTGGTGAAAGACCATGAAGTCTTCGAGACTGTATAGGAGATTGGTCAGCCACTTTGAATTTCTTGTTTAAAATCTAACTAAAGACTCAAAAAATTTAAAGCTACGACAACTAAGAGCACAAAGCACCCACTATAAAGTCCCTAAAGATACAGCCAGTCAAACAACTTCCCAGTATTTCCACTCGAGGTGATTAGGACCGAACACCGAAATACGAGAAAGTGAAAAACAAGGGGCCTTCCGAAGATAGTCTAGGATGATGAGGGTCCAGGCCTATCAGCGAAGGTATCAGAGGAAGTTACGCAGACCTCCTAACAACAGTCTGCGCCGGTGCAAGCCCCCAATCTTCGCAAGGGTGCCCTCCAGTATTGTTGCTGAGAGTGATAAAACGTCGACCTCAGGTGCCACGAGATTCCTCTCCGCAGCCACCTATGTAGCTCCCTAGGAGAAGCAACTATGGATACCAACTCGTCGCAGAAGCCAGGCCGAAAAGTCGTGAGGTAAGTTCAGACAAGTAGGAGAGGGGGTATCTCTCTTCCCTGTCTTCACAGACCCTCGTGCTTAACTCCAAGATCCAGAGCTTCCCTGGTCTTCCTAATGCTATTGGATTTTCTCTCATTAATCAGCCTCCTATGTTTGACGTTTAATACGGCCTTGGAGAGTTAACTCTCCACTCACCTAATCCAAGGCCCTAAAATCCTAAAACTTGTTGGTGTATTTAACCTAAAAGAAAAAGTTCTAGTGAATTTTAGTTAGTGCTTGATTTTAAGGGCTGTTTTTTAAGTCAAGGGATGATGGAAGTGAAACTAGTGGTGTTTTTTATTTTGATGCAAAAGAAATTAATAAAACCTAACTATATGCATGTGCACTTTGTCATTGTTTTTCGATGAAGAGTAATTTCTATAGGGTTCGAAAGGAAACTTCTAATGAAATAAATGTTGTGTGTGGAGCATGATTGTTCAGAGGTGTTTGTTTTAGTCGGATGTATACCCCAGGAAGTTTTGTACACCCCTCCACGTGGGGGGGACTTGTCCCCCACGGCTGGGGGGTCCGGGGGCCAGCGGTCCCCCGGCAGGAGCTCGGGGGCAGCGCCCCCGAAGCTAAAAATAGATGTAAATTTGCCTTGTAAAAGTATAGTAATTTCTAGTCAATCTGAGCCATTCATTAGGCGGATGATCTGATGGTAGAATTTATGTTTAGTTTAGGGTTTTTTGCCCTAGAAGGCAACCCCTCTCTTTGTATGAGGGCATTGTATTTTTGAGGCGGCGATAGAGGTGTATTCTGTGTGAGCGGGAAACAGAGAGGTGAGACTGTGAGAGAAAACAGAGGATATTACAACGGCTTTGCTGTAGGTTGTGTCTCTTCATTGTTGCTGGATAATAGAAAGGAAGGACTGGCTGTTCGAGGTGGACGTAGCCCAAACTGGGTGAACCACGTATATCTGTGTCTCTCTTGTTTTGTGCATTTTCTGTGTTTATATTTCTGCAATATTTTATGTGTTCCATTGCTCCGTAATATATAATTTTCTAACATTATTCCTGACCAATATCATAGATTTAAAGGGAATCGTTGGCGATTTAGGGATGATGATGATCAACTTAAAACCTGACATGAAACCAGTTAAGCAGAGGCCTTACTGCTTGAATTTGAAGTACAATGTTGGGCATCAGATCCCCCCTTAGCACGCTTTTGGGGCTTAAAGCCTGAGTGTTTCATCTGGAATTTATCCAGGACAAAGAATTAAAGGTATTACAGAAACATGTGCATGGATGTGCCTATGTTACTTTATTCAATGGATCGATAAGATTGCAAAATACATAGACACTGAGGTAGTTAGAGAAAACATAACAAGCAAACATGTAAACAAAACAAGTTTAATAAGGAGTTCACCCAATACTCCTGGGCTACGTCTCCTGGTCCAGCTTTCAGTGGTGGCCTCTCTATTATTTTTTCAGAGCAGAGTTTCTTTACAACAATGAGCTCAATTTGAGTCTCACTCAACTGATATGAATCATCAGGATTTGAGTACACAAACTTTCCTTACCAGTACTTGACCTCTACTGGTCATAGTAGTATGAGCCCAATCTGAAACTCATACATGATAGGCCTATGCGGAGGAGCTCGCTTGAACATCTCAAGCTTTCTCTGGAGTGCACAAACTCTCTAACTCTCTCTAGCTCTATATGGCTCGATGTTGCACTCGGGTTAGCTCGGCTTCTTCTCTCTATTAGCTTCTGCTTCTAACTAACTCCTCTGTGTGTGTGTGTGTTTGTTCTCTACTTCTGTCAGTTCATGGCTTTAAAGCCAGTCTACTTTCTATCCGTTCATTTCTGCTTCTCGACTTTCTAGTTTTCCTTCCTCTATCCGTTCAAACTCCCCTGTTCTACATCATCATCAATATGTAATGCTTCATAGGGAGGTGGCCACCTATTCTGCAATGGGTGAGTGTCTCAGGTTCCTTGGACACATTTGAGCGGTTGTTATTTCTATTTGCTCCAAGATGCCCATGAAACACGCATCTTTTGCCAACTCATCATCCACGTCGAACTTCAAATCCCATGTAATCTTGCTTTACAACCTTGTCAAATCTGGTCATTTATCAAGATGCAACTCCACCATTGATCTGGGCCCCCATATCCTACGGTCGTCGTTCATATTGAGCGGGTAAGTAGCATGACATTTACCCATCCAATGTGAGTGGTTCTCTCTCTCTTCCACCGGACGCATGTCACTCAATGCGTGGCATCAGGCGGGACTCGGTCTAAACTTCTTATCGCCTCAAGGCCTTTTGATATCCTACTGGTTTTGTGGAATCCACAAAACCAAATTTATTACTTTTCTGCATTTCATAGCCATTTCGTGTCCAGGCACTTCGAGGCTTTTCTTCACTAAGGGGGATGCCCTGCGATACGTGATTAGCACTAATCTCGTATCAAAAACCACCCTCGTTTCTTGAATTAGCCTATGGTTTTGCCAATTTGTGCCAGCACATTTTACCATGGGCCAATGGTCTGCACGCTCGACTAAGGGTCCTCGTTGCTCCATGTGGATCACAATTGAAACTGTCATGAGGATTCCTTCTGATAGCTTGATCTTTCTAAGACTTGAGTCTATTTGGCATAATTTGAACAAGTTTATGAAAACTTAGAGAGTGTTTAAGATCCAATTTGGATCATGGCCTTCCTACTAAAAAATATTTTGGACCACCAAAAGCTTATTTTTAAGCATTAATCATGTGAGGGTACTGATTCCTTGCTTGCCCAATTTCTATCCATTTTTCACTGCTTGGATTTGAACCTTTGAGTCCAATCATCACGTACTCGACATCCCCTCTGCGCGTAGTTCTCACCTTCCTGTCCAGAACTGTATCTTCCTACAACTCATTGAGATATTTAGGTAACAGATCATCAATAGAAGGCAACTGACTCTGCTCTTCGGGATCTTTAATTAATGAAGATTCAAATAGTCTCAAGTTGTATACATTAACAACTAAGTAGAAGTGCATGTACGCTGGTAAATCAAGGCGAATATCATTCTCACCAATTTTCTCAAGTATATTAAAAAGTCCATACCTTATTGGCTTAAGCTTCTTACCTTCACCTTGCATTCTATATTTGCTAATATATAGCTAGACTTGAATCACCAACTTGGAAACTATGCTCCATCTGATGTTTGTCATGCCTTGCCTTGTACTTGGCTTAGCTTTTTTCCAGTTGTTCCTATACTACCTGGTGAATCTCTTGGATTTGTTCGATGAACTTGGTTGTCTTGTCCACATCACTGTGTCCATCAACTGCTATGTCTTTACCAAAGACAAAATCCAAGGGAGACCTTGGTGTGAACAAAATAGGTCTCAAAAGGAGATCTCTATGTAGAAG
>APFE030342080.1:34235-95160 GCA_000404065.3 Pinus taeda | reverse complement strand
AAGAATTGTTCATTTATGTAATGTAAAGGAGGCTGCCCCCTCGAAGAGGCTGAATTCTAAGGCGTTGATCTATCTTTTCTATCTTTTTTTGAGCTGGTTTCATAACACACACATAGCACCCGATGTGCCATAAAAATGGAGGAAAGGACTCATATCTCATGTTCTTCATTCTACCCTTCCTTGCATGCAACCTGCATTCAATAGCCTTATGTCCATAATCATTACATGAATATAAATAACCACAAAAATGACCATTATACATGATTTTGGTTGAATTCTGTGAGGTGGGTTGTCTTCCTTGCCTGTTTTCTTGATAATATCTTTTATACCACTGCTTCTCTTGATGCATGGATCTACAATTCGTTGCAATATGTCCTAGCTTCTGGCAGTTGAAGCATCTCACATCTCCCAAATGTGAGAATGATCTTCTAGGTGCTTTTCTTGGCATGACCTTTGGATTTTATTCCTTGAGTTCCTTCTTTGGTTACTAGTTATTTTGATGGATCTCCTTCTAATTCCTTTTGTTATTGCTATTATGAGTTATACCTGTGGCTGCAATTAAACTAGCTTCTTCTTTATGCATGTTGCAATCTAATTTGCAAGATGAGGAAATTTGGTTGCTCTTAAACTAAGTGGTTTTCTTCTCCAAATCACCTCGACCAATTCTTCTTCTAATCTCTCAACTTCCTCCTTATTTTCTCTATATTTCTTCTTCATTACTTCCTCAATCGTATTTTCCTCCTGAAGCCGAATTTTCAATCCATTGATCTCTTCTCTTAATCCATTCTCCTTCTCATCGGAAATCTGAAATTTTGCTTTATGATCCTTACAAGCAGAGGGTATTCTATCCACTTTCAGTAGCTAATTATTTTATTACAACCATTGTTGATTCATATTCAGCCTTAACAAGATAAATATCTATATCATATTTACTATGTAGCTCAACAAAATCATCAGAATTGTAATTAAAAAATTATTTCAAAATATTGCCTCATGACAAAATTGTTTTGGCTTAAATTTCTCAATTTGTTGCTTCATTTTCAATGGACTGAATCTTTTCCTTCTTCAAACCCTTTATCTTTTGAGACAACCTCTTCTTTCTTCTAGCCATGATCCACGATCTAATCCCTAAGAAGTCAAGCTTCATGAAAGAGGAAATAAAATCAAAGAATAATAATCATGGAAAGCATTAAAAGAAATAAGCACACATGAAGGCGGAAGTATTTTTTGTGGAAACCCTTTCGGAAGAAAACCACCCTATTGTTGTTGCGCTGCTCAATTATTCTATTAATCTGTTGAATTTTTTTTTACATGGATTAGATTACAACCATAATCCAGAAGACTTGGCTTCCTTCATAGTATGCTGGCATTTATCAGTTAGGAAATTTGTTTATCTCATGGATCTATGGACTACCATCCACTGAAGGCCACCAAGCTCAACAATCTTTGCCCAACTCCCATTGGAAATCCAAATCCTATTAGATGGAGAAATTTATTCCTTCTTCTGAGTCCGCAAATCACTCTCTACTCTGAAGCATCCACTCCTTCACTTCCTCCATGTGAGCCATGTTTCATTCATTTTCATATTGGGCTCTCAATCTGCTCAACATGAGAAACCCAACAACACCATCGTTCTACACATAAAATATGAACCAAAAACTATGACTGGAGGAGGGAAATAACTCTCTTCTTCTCACACTAATACACTTCTCTCTAACACACCAATTCTTCTCCACTCTACAACACTTAAAATCTGATTTTTTCTTCTCAAATCATTTTATGAATTATGCATACATAAATCTGATATATCTCTGCAATATTGTGTGAGTAGTAGTTGTAATATCTACTCACTCACAATGCCATCACAATGGCATACTCTCACACTCTCAAGAAGACTAACCAACCAACAACATTATTTTTTTTACATAGGTAAAAGACAAATTATCCTCAACAATTCTCCAAGTGAATACCAGATAAAAATATCAAGATTACACCAATACCTTGGACACATGTTCCATGGTAATATCCAAACCAATACCACAAGAAAATACCTTGGTTTTGTCAATACCAAGGAAACTTGTACCATGGTAATATCCAAACCAATACCACTATAAAATACCATGGTTATGTCAATACCAAGGAGTCATGTACCATGGTAATATCCAAAACAATACCACAATAAAATACCATGGTTGTGTCAATACCAAGGACTCGTGTACCATGGTAATATCCACAACAATACCACAGAAAAATACCATGGTTATTTCAATACCAAGACTATCTGCACCAAGGTAATATCATGTGTCAACCTACTCCACACACACATACCAATACCACGGTAATGCCAATACCAATAATACTTGTACCATCATAATACTTTACTCATGATCAATCATATACCTAGGTAAACAATTTACCTACCATACCAAATACCATGGGAAACATCCTTAGTAACACTATATAACCAAACAATCATATGCATAACCAATGCATAGCCAAACAACTGTAATCAATCAAGCTCCTGCCATGAGATCCATCTACACAACTATAACATCTCCAAATAAGCAACCAATCAACAAAAAACATTTAGACATAAGGCAAGCTACTATGGAAACATCTGTCACAGATTAACCCCACACAAGCCATAGATCATAGCTCATTGAAGACATACCAAAAGCCATCTACATACAATCCACCTACAACACAAACATTTCCCATCCTCACATATCCATGCTAATAGACATGCAAAAATTAATCCAACACATCAACCAAGTACAAGCCACCTATATCCAAACATACAAGTTCTAACCAACTCCCCTGCAACCCATGCTACCAGGTTAACATCAATGCCAACCGACAATACATTTGCAACACTGCAACACACATTAATGCCAACACAATGATGAATGTTAATATGGATGATTTAGAAGTACAAATAAAAAGGGACATGGAAGGTTTGAAGGATGGTTTTAAACAATAAATGGGAGTTTTTAAAGTAGACATGGACGTGATGAATGTCAAATTGGAAGGGTTGACAAAATTGTTGCAAGAAAGGCTTCCCAGTGGTGACAAGGTAATCCATGAAAATCATGATGGGGACAAAAGGAATATGAATTATGATCTTAGAGACTCCAATGTTGGGTTTAAGACCCACCAAATTCCAAAGATCGTTATGAGCAAGTTTGATGGCAAGGATCCAGTAACATGGATACCAGGGAAAATTTTAAGGATGGAAGTTTAGCTTAATGTTTAGAAACCTTGGTGAATATTACTACTCCCTAATATGCAAATTGTAAAAAATTTGGTGACATTTTTGTAGAAATATTTAGATTTCAAATGATTTTATATTATTCAATATAATATTTTGGTGATATTTAAGGTAAAATAATGGTGCACTATAAAATTTGGGCGAATTATTTCAGAAAAAAATGGAAATTGGTGAATATTTTTTTTGGAAAAAACATGGAAAATTAGCCCATATGCGAATATTATCCCCTAAAATTTTCCCTAATGGATATTGCAGATGGAGCAATATTTTGATCTCCATGATGTGAAACACACTCAAAAGGTATGCATTTCATATTTATATTTAGAACCCAATTAGTTTGTATGGTATATGTGGCTTTGTTCTCATAAATCACTTGTCACTTGATCAATTTTTATGGATGAAATGATAGAAAATTGTGAGGATACAAAGAGAAACACCTTCTTTATCCAATTGATAAATATAAAAAAAAAGGTTCAATGCCAGAGCACATTGAGGACTTCCAAAAATTGAATATCCAGGTAACTGATATTCTAGAGGATCATAGGATTGATGTCTTCATAGGGACTTTAAAGGATAACATCCAGCATGAGGTTTGCCTTTGGAAATTTGATTCATTGAAGAACACATTCAAGGCAGAAATAAAAATTGAAAGAAAATTTATGGCTACAAGGAAGTATGCCACTCACAACTATAAATATGGAAGTGTTATTTCTCCCAGCCTTCCACAACCTACAAGGTTGACACAACAATAATTGAAAGAAAAAAGAGAAAAATAGATTTTTTATAGTTGTGATAGAAAATATGCTAAAGATCATAAGTGTGTTGAGAAGAAATTATTTTACATAGATTGTGAAGAGGAGGAAGAAAAGGAACAAGAAACATCAAAAGAGGTGGATATACACCAGGAGCCAACCCTAGAGAAAGAAGAAATGAATCTAACCATATATTGTAATGCATTGGCGAGAATTACCACTCCTCAAATTCTCAATATAGAAGGATATATCAACAATAAAAAGGTAATAGTGTTGATTGATTCAAGAGTACCCATAATTTTATTCATTGTAAGATAGCTAAGGAATTGAATTCCTTTCTATATCCAAAACTAGAGTGTCAAGTGATGGTTGCAAATGGAGGAACTATAAATTTCTCTAAAAGTGCCATAATATCAAGTTAACCATGGGGTTATTTTTATTGAATAGTCCAATTATTTCCATTCTAATGGGTGGTGGTGATGTTGTAATAGGATTCCAATGGTTACAATCTTTAGGGACGATATCTTTTAATTTTCAAGAACTTTTCTTGAAATTTTTTAGGAAGGAAAGGAATTCAAATTAAGAGGTATCACAAGGAAACCATGGAAGATAATCAAATCTAATGGCATGACAAAGATTATGAAGAAAGAACAATGGGGTGTAATTTCACAATTATTCTCACTAGAGGTTCAAATATCGAAATCATCTATATCTCTAAATATCCAAAAAGTCTTGAACAATCATTCCAAGGTATTTCAAACTCCCAAAATCCTCCCACCTATTAGTGATCATGATCATGCTATTCACTTGATTCTAGAAAGTGTTCCTCTAAACATCAAGCCTTACATAGATCCCTATGCCCAAAAGAGAAATTGAACATATGGTTATAAAAATGCTAGAGGTTGGTATAATTCAACCTAGTCAAAGTTATTTATCTGCTCTAGTAATATTGGTGCACAAGAAGGATGGATCATGGCATATGTGTCCGAATTATAGGGAGCTCAACAAGATTACTATTAAAGATAAATTCCCCATTCCTGTCATTGATGAATTGTTGGATGAATTACATGGAGCAATTTACTTCACCAAGTTGGATCTTCATTTAGGATATCATCAAATTAGAATGAAGACTAAAGACATTCCAAAAACAACACTCAAAACTCATGAAAGTCATTATGAATTTTTGGTCATGCCTTATGGCCTTACTAATGCACCTTCCACATTTCAAGGTTTGATGAATTCCATTTTCAAACCCTTCCTTATAAAATTTGTGTTTGTATTTTTTGATGATATACTAATCTACAACAATTCTTGGAAGGATCATGTTCAACATGTTAACAAGGTGCTCAAACTATTGAAGGAGAAACAATTATATGCAAAAACCTCCAAATGTTTCTTTTGAGTATAGGAGGTGGAATATTTGGGTCATATTGTATCTCATGAGGGTGTTAAGGTAGACCCTAAAAAAATTAAAGTCATTAAGGAATGAAAAATCCCCAAAGCCCTAAAGCATCGTCAAGGATTTATCAGGTTGATATGGTATTATCACAATTTTGTTAATAATTATGGGAGAATAGTAGAAAATCTAACAATAGTACCGAAGAAAGTTGAATTTTCTTAGACTCTATAAGAAACTAAGGCCTTTTGACATCTTAAAGAGGCAATGTGCCACGCACTGGTCTTAGCTATGCCAGACTTCACAAAAACATTTATTGTGGAATGTGATGCCTCAGGAAATGGAATTGGTGTTGTCTTAATGCAAGAAGGAAGACCCATTGCTTTTGAAAGTCATCTCATAAAGGGAAAGTATTTACAAAAACCTAAATATGAGAAGGAAATGTTGGCAATAAGACATGCACTAAAGTGATGGCGACCTTACCTAATAAGAAGACACTTCAAGATAAAATAAATCATGATAATCTTAAATACTTTTGGAACAAAGACTATCTTCAGAAGAGTAGGAAAAATGGGTCACGAAGATGTTGGGTTATGACTTTGAAATCATATACAAAAATGGAAGCAAAATGTTTTTGCAGATGTACTCTCAAGAAAGTATGAGGATGTGGAAACATTTATTTTTCCATTTCTATTATCCAACCTGATTGGATAATTGAAGTAAGGGATGAATGGAAGAATGGCAAAGAAGTGTCGGAACTCATTCAAAAGTTGTAGCAAGATCCCAGTACATCTTATACATTTATCTGGAAAAATTATTCATTATGGTACAAATATCACTTATATTTTTGTAAGGATTCCCAACTCAAATAAAATATTCTTTAGTTTTGCACACCTCCCCCTTGGGAGGGCACTCAAGATTTTTAAAAACTCACCCCAAGGTTAAGAAGGATTTTTTTTGGATTTACTTAAATCTAATATTCAGAAGTTTGTGGAAGGATGTATGGTTTCCCAATAAAGTAAATTTGAGACAATTAAGACCCTGGGTTTGTAACAACCTTTACCCATTCCAAGTCAGCGTTGGGAGGAGGTCACAATGCATTTTATCATAGGTTTACGCATGTATGAAGGAAAGAATATCATCATGGTGGTAGTTGATAGACTTACCAAGTATGCACACTTGTGTGAATTATCTCATCCTTTTAAATCCAATACAATTTCTACTGCATTTATGGAAACAATTCAAAAGCTACATGGAAACCCAATGATTATTGTAAGTGACAGAGATCCCATTTTCATTGGAAATTTTTGGACAAAATTATTTTCTTTCCTTGGTACTCAATTAGCTCATAGCTTATATTATCATCCTCAAATTGATGGGCAAACTGAGATAGTGAATAGATGTTTGTAAGGATATCTTTGTTGCTTTGTATTTGATAAACAAACATAATGGGTTAAATGGTTACCTTTTGATGAATGGTGGTGTAACACTTCCTTCCATACTGCAACAAAAATGACCCCATTTATGGAAATTTATGGATATCATCCATCATCCATCACATCATATTTAAAATATAGTTCTAAGGTTCAAGTAGTCGAATATAACATCAAGCATCAACAACAAGTTCTACAAATATTAAAGGATAACCTCACTCTGGCACATAATCGTATGAAAAACAAGAAGATCAGTATCGAAGTGAAAGACATTTTGATGTAGGTGACTGGGTATTTTTACAACTACAACCATACAAAAAAATATCTCTCAAGCAAGCTAAGAAGTATAATAAATTATCACCCAAGTACTATGATCCTTACAAGGTGTTGCAAAATATTGGTACTATGACATACAAATTGGACTTGCTTGCACCATCCCAAGTACACACAGTTATCCATGTTTCATGCTTAAAGAAATTTATCAGTGACAAGCTCCTAGTTCAAATAGTATTGCCAGAACTTGATGAAGAAGGAAGATTCATATTTGAGCCTGAAGAAGTCACGAAATCAAGAACATGACAACTTTGGAATCAATTAATTTCAAAGTATCTCATTAAGTGGAAGAACTTACCTACTAAAGATCCCACTTAGGAGGATGATAATTTTATACAGAAGCATCCATAATTACTCAAGCATTGAGGAAAACACTTCTTGCAAGGAGAGGGGCATTTTAGCTCCCTATAATACGAGTATATCTCCCTTATTGTTATTGTTAGTGTAGCCCCATTTTTTTATTATTGTACCCATGTATCCCCCATATTTTTATTGTTGTGTCCTATAGAATCCCACTATTATTATTGTTGTCCCCTTACATTATTATTGTTATATAGGCTATAATTATATTGTGACTCCTTAGACTCCCATATATACCAAGGAGGTCTAATCATTTGCATCATCCAATAATTGTTCATTTATGTGATGTAAAGGAGGTTTCCCCCTCGAAGAGCTTATGTCTCAAGTCATTGTTCTATCTTTTCTTAAGTTTTGTGAGTTGGTTGCATAAAAGGTTCTAACCATATGAATTAGCATAGGTGGAAATGGAGACATGGGAAACAAGAAATGTCACTATATTAACTTTCAAGGACACATTAATCTAATGCATACAAAAGAGGGGTAAATATTAACCATATTATGTTCTCAATGGATATTTTTGGGACCATGAACACTATTATGACCCCATGTGTTTCTTTAGATAATTTAGAGAAAACCCTTAGAAAATTGTTGGTTTGATTGGAAATACTAGTGTGCACTTGAATGCCATATACGTCCCCAAATTTCGAAGGGGTAAATTATTGTATTACACAATTCTTATAAATTGTGAATCTCTCAGTTGTTGCATTTGTAGCTAGACCCATTGAACCTGAACAATGAGCAAGGAAATGAAAGTGGGGAGCATAAAATGAGTGGGGTTAGGAAAAAAAAATAGTAAGTGAAAATTTGGTTCGATTTCTTGGTTGGACATCCTGATCCTCTAACAGGTAGAGGTTATATTGCCAGAACATAAAAAAGATTAATTAAGAAATTATTTTGTTTTTGGAACATAAGAGTGTAGCACATACTCAATAGGTCAAGCTTGTGTCTATCATTATTTCTCCTCTATTTTAGAACCCATAGGCATATTGTAGTTTGAGTGCCTCAACCTTTATGAGTAAAAAATATTTTTACACACTTTCTAATTATCTAAGTTGGGGGTGGGTGGGAGCAATGTTTGGGAGACATTTTTCCATCAATATCATCTCTTTTTCTATTGATTTTCCCATTGTTATAGGTGTAAATATCAACACTCTTGTTCAAAGAGCAACACCATGCCTAGTCAAATAAATAGTAGATATATAAGGTATTTACACTTGGATTGTGGTTGGTTATGGGAATTTAAAGAGTGACACCAAGAATAGTGGAAGAAATAGTATATCTATGAGGTATTTACACTTGGATTGTTGTTGATTATGGAAATTTAAATATATGGAAGCGGGTTTGTTTATAGGGCACATATTTTCAAGATGATCATGTTTGCAATGGTGGTATAAGACTCATGTTGCTTCTAAATTTGCGTGGGGTTAAGAAGTTGAAGTTCGAGGACTTTATACTCCAAGTCTAAGTAGAGCACAATAGGAAAAGTGTTCTCAACACTAGAAGTGAGAATGGTGGAATTTATTATTCCTAATATATGTATGGTTTGTACTCACCATAAAAAATGCACAAATATGGTAGCAAGGCATGTAAAATCCATTTGATTGAAGTGTTCTCAAGGACTTATTTAGGGTTGTGGTCACGACCTAACACTTAGAAAAATAATATAGGGACTCTCTAAGATGATACTTACATTAGATTAGGGGAGTAAACACCAAAATTAAGAGTGATTAAATACTTAATACATTGTGGGAAATTTCAAGTGTTAACATTGACAAAGATAGTGACTTTCTAGTTCTGCTTGTCCCATCAAAGAAGGAATTTCCCACATAAGATAATAATAAAGAATTTTTTACTTTTTCTACCTTGAATAAAAGTTACACATTCAAAATAATTTTCACTAATAGCATATGCAAGATCACATCAAAGGAATTGGCATACTCCATAACATTCAAGATGTGAGCTATGTGTTGCACCATGGAAATAAAGGATGTAGCAGCACTAAACGGAGGTAAATGAACAATGACGGTAATGTAAGTTTTAAAAATTTAAAATGGAAGAATGAAAAAATATATTGTTTATAAAATAAAAAATTAAAGAACAGAAATCATACATAATATTTAGAGATTTGCCTTAACTTAACCAAGAAAACCAACAAATGTTCAAAACCGCACCTCTAACTCTCATTGTATTAACTTCATCATTACAATACAATATATAGGATCTTACGATATCCAAAAACCTAATATTTTGACTTGGATTAGATTACGATCTTAATTCCTTAACCAGAATTAGAAAACCATGCATTCTAAGATTGTATGCCTAAAACTACCAAAAATAGACCAAAAATTGTTGTGTTTTTTAGGGTTCTGCCTCCAAACCTCTACAATTCCCACAACACATAGGGATAGTCATAAAAAAGAATATATCACACACATACGATTCTCCCACTTGTTTTTTTCATTGCATAGAAACGGTCCCAAGATTACATGCTCAATAATCCAAGGCAACAATGCCCATTGTTTCCCTATTCCAAGAAAAGTTCTCAGTGCCAGCAAAATTTATCAATGAATATCCAACATTATTCAAAGTGTCCACCTTCACCAACAACGCTTTATTGCCTTAAACAATCTCTCCCACAGAGTGATATTGAACATAAATATTCTTTCTCTTAAAATGATAAGTTGAGTTCTTTTCTATAAATATTACACTCTAACTATCACAATATAACCTTGTATCTAGTTGTACAAACCCAATATTTGCAGTCATACAACTTACTTACTTGTATGATGTTTCAAAGTTGTTATCCTCTATAGTTTAAAGTCTAACTATAAACTTCATTTTTTCTTATCCAATTGATTTCTCCTTGAAATAGGTTAAACAAATATTGAATTGTAGATCATGTAACATGCCCAATTTATATTAAAAATCAAAAATGTAAAATTAAGATAATGAGAGGATAATATATAGTATTTTATTCATAATTCCTTTACTAAGAAGTTTTTTGGGTTGCATCTGCAACCCTATAGACTATATATTTCATGTGGATTCACGACTCATGTAATGTACTAAAACACAAGAATCTACTCTACTCTAAACAATGTAAACCAATAGACCAATGAAAGAAATAATCGATAAGATGAAGATAATCAAAGACACATAACACAATTGTTTCTCTGGGAAAGTCAATTCTCAAAACCCCAACTATCTATTGCATTAATTAGAAATCTAAGTGATAATACAAATCTTGTTTATAGAAGAAAAAATCTTGCACAAGTATAAAAATCTCTCTGCCTCACAAGCTCTCTATAGCCAAGACTTAGCCAATTATGTTTCCTTCCAAGCCCCTATTTCCTTGTGAAATTATTGTGAGGATCAACCCATATTTAATTGGGAACTCCTTCCTCCATAACTGTGCAATCCAAAACTAGGTCCTTTTTTTATTGCATGCATGACCTATACAACTAGGATCATCATACAACTGCTAGTACATTGTTCCTGCACTCTAGACTCAACTAGGTCTTTCTCCGAACTAACATGCATGAGTTTCT
Organism: Pinus taeda; assembly: GCA_000404065.3. Classification (NCBI taxonomy): domain Eukaryota; kingdom Viridiplantae; phylum Streptophyta; class Pinopsida; order Pinales; family Pinaceae; genus Pinus; species Pinus taeda. Next base: position 84,070 of record APFE030342080.1, on the reverse strand, counting down.
CATGAGGGAATCTTCAGTTAGATGGAGTAGCACTGAGGATGCACTAGTGCACCAACTCACTACTAGACCTCTACTAGTTCCACAAACAGTTAGAACTAGTTTAACTATCTATAACTCAGTCAAACTAAGTTATGTAATTAAAAATCAAATAAACTCATCCTAGAACCATAAAATTTATGGAGAACATATACATGACTAAAAAAAGACTTCCAACTCGAAATTCCTAAACTAATTAAGTTAATTGAACTTAATTAACTATTTACAAGTTGCTATGAGAATAGAATTCAATTTTAATTCACAATTTAATTCAAGGACAAATTAAATTGGAATTTATTTTTTCCATTTCTCAACACTCCCTCTCAACAAGAAATGGATTATCAGCTACCCCAATCCTATCTCCGTGAAACTCGAATTTACATCTTGATAATGCCTTTATCAAAATTCCAACATCTTTCTCCTCTGTGGGAAGCACTCCAACAATGTAATCCACCTCAATACAAATCCTAAAGATGATGATATCAGTTATAAATATGCTTGGACCGATCATGAAAAAATGGACTTTCATAGAGTTTGGTACAATGCTAATTATCACAGTAGATCATAGTTGGATCCATCTACTGACCAAACAACCCAACCAGAATCTTACTCATTTAGATTGCCTCACATGTTGTTTGACTTGCAGCCATGTACTCTGTCTCTGCCAAACAGAGTGCAACCGATCTTTATTTCCTGTTGTACTAAGAAACAACTATTGACCCAATACTGAATATCCCTCTTGATGTGATTTTCTTGTCGAATGGAATCGTTGCCCAATCTGCATCGATGAAGCCTTGAAGCTTCACTCCCTCTGTTTGTTTGTACCATATTCCATACTAAGTAGTGCCTCTGAGGTATCTCAACACTTGCTTGGCTGCCTTCCAATACAGGTTGGTAGGCCTAACCATCGCTTGACTAAGTTGGTTAACTATATAGTACATATCCGGTTGTGTGTTCACCAAATACACGAGTGTACCCACAAGCTACCTGTAAACAATAGCTTCTATTACTTCCCCTGAAGTAGCTTCCTCCTTCCTCCAGTTACCTACTAGAGGAGTCTCCATGGGTTTGTTTCTCTCCATGCGGAACCTCCTGAGTATCTCATTGGCATACTTGCCCCGAGACAGAAACAATTCCCAATCACCCTGCCATAATTCCATGCCTAGAAAGTAATGCATGAACCCCATTTCCTTCATCTCAAACTCTCTTGCAATATCCCCCTTGCACGACTTCATCAACTGATCATCACCTATCAAAATCAAATCGTCTACATATAACACAATGATCAATAATTTACCTTCAACCACTATGTGGTACAGGTTCACATCTGCTTCACTTTTGGTAAATCCCAACCTGATTAAGTAGCTATCAATCATGGTGTACCAAGCACAGGGTGTTTTATTCAACCCATACAACGTTCTCTTGAGCTGACACACATGTGACTCACGGTCGAAGGTCTCAAAACCTTCTGGTTTCTCTATGTACACATCTTCCTTAATCATGCCATTAAGGAAGATTGTCTTTACATCCATCTGATGTATCCTCCAACCCATATGCACTGATAGTGCCAATATAGATCTGATTGATGATTACCTTGCAATAGGAGCAAAAGTCTCATCATAGTCAATCCGCTCTACCTGTGAAAATCCACGGGCCACAAAACTAGCCTTATTATTCTCCACACTACCATCTGCAGCTTGTTTTACCTTGTAAAGCCATAAAGAGCTCACCATTGACTTTTCCTCCGATCTCAGGACCACATCCCAAACACTGTTATGAACTATGGAGTCATACTCGTCCAGCATGAAATCAACCCAAATCAGTTACTGCACTACTTCCTCAAAGGAGGATGGCTTTGTCTCAACACATCCGCTCATAAGAGCCATGTATCCAGTGTACCTCTCAGGTGACCTCCTCTGCCTACGATGAGATGTGGGTGCTCCCACATTCTCCCATGCATCATGCAATAACGCATCAACCTCTCTGGTGCGCTTTCTCCCATCTCTGGAAGAATCTACCTAAGTGGATGTCTCCACTCCTGGATCCTCTACATGTGGCTACTCCACATTAATCTGAGGCTCCTCAACCTTAGTGTTGGGTGCTAAAAGGTGTCTCTTAAAACTCCTAATTGCCTCACATTAATTATGAACCTGGGTAAGTCCTCTTATTTCAAGAGTGTAAACAATATGTGCATGCTATAAATCCAAAGAGTAATGCTTATTAAAATGTAGTATAGATCTTTGATACAAGAGTAGATGGATATGTCTAATAAACTCAAATTACAATCATTAAAGGAAATATGACATCTAAGCTTCAATACTTAATCCTCTACTGAAATCGTAATCAAATCTCACAAGCAATTTAATCAATAATAACATCAGCCAAGAGCATAGTAGCAATAACTCATCTCTTCCTAGCCCAATCTCTATGAAGCAATCCAGATGGAAATGATATCAATCTAAGAGTTCAATAACAATAACCAAACTCTTTACAATTGATTAAATCAACCTGAATAATTATCTAAGTAACTTAATCTGTAATGAATGTAAATTGAATCAAACGATAGTGTTGTAAATCATATAAAGCAAAGATATTCCTTTAATACTGGAAAATAGTAAAAAGCGCATAAGATGGGAAAATTAACAAATTAACCAAACTTGCAAAAAATAAGAAAGATATAATACAGAGAAGCAGCTTAATCCACCAGAGGTCGATCCCTTAGCCGCCAGCGAACGCTACTAAGCTACTTTAGATAAGGCGAATGAACAACAACCTCAAATTATATATTAATCATTGAACTTGAGTTACATTACAATATGATCGCATTCTCTTGACAACACAAGTTTATAATTTAAAATTATAGTTTGAAATAACAAGGATTTGTCCCCTTTCCTCCTATCCTATCCTATCCCATCTCTAATAATCCCTATAATAATCTATCTCCCTCTTTGATCTCTGTTCTAATTTAAATACATAGAGAGAAAAGAGAAGTTACAACCGAGATGATTAAAATATGATTCCCATTACAAAATTGGATTGTTCACAACAAATTGATCAACAAGTTCATATCTGAAATATCTTTCCATCAGCATTCAACAGAACAGGTCAAATTTAGTATTGCAACTTGGATAATTTGGAAACAGACCGCAACAACGAATCTGAGAAAAACGTCTTCAGAGAACCTTTCATTTCTCTTAATACAGACTAAATTTGGGAAAACTACTCATTACAAAACTAATTTGGTCCGTTCTAAACAAAACCTATGTTTCGGATTTTCCAGATTCTTCTCCATTTGCCTGAAACGTCCAATACAAAACTGTCACTTCTTATTCCAACGATTTTCTGAGTTGGCACATTTAATGATGAGCTGGAGATCGAATCTGCAATATAGAAAATATCTTGGAGGCTAAAATGGTGAGCGATATTACAACAAATTTATTAATAAGCCATCATTGGTAAAATCATGCATAATAATCATCAATTTATTAAAAATAAAGGAGAAGAAATAATATTTATCCATAAGAGCATAAATAATTATAAAATGAAATTATATGATAAATCATGATAAATGACGTGATAAAGAATGTTAGAAATGGATGAAATAAATGTTAAAGAGTGATAATAATAATGAAAAACTAGTGGCCCAACACTTAGGAGCTAAAATCTCCTCAAGTGCATGTAGCTAAATCTCCCTCCCAATGGAAACTGGCATGGCTTTTTTCTCATCGAATATGACATCCCTATGAACCACTGTCATCCTGTTGGTCGGTAAGTACACTTGAAACTTATGAGGTTTATTAGTGTACCCCACAAATATCCCCAACTCTGACGTCGGCTCAAGCTTCTTCTATGAATCTTTGGTCACATGGAAATATATCGATGACCCAAAAATCCTGAAGTGACCAACATCTAGCCTCTTACCAAAGAAAGCCTCCTCTGGTGTCTTCATCCTAAGTATCCGATGCGGGCCTCTGTTCTGTAAATAAACAGTTTTGTTGCATGCCTCAGCCCATAAGTGTAATGGTAGGCCTTGATCATGAAACATCGCTCGTGCTACCCCTACAATGCTTCTGTTCTTCCTTTCGATCACCCCATTCTGCTACAAGTTATGGGTTGTTTTCAGCTCTTGTTTAATCCCTTCTACTGCACAAACGTTATTAAACTCATTTGATACATAATCACCACTGTTATCACTCCTCAAAGCTTTAACCTTCTTGCTAGACTCTTTCTCGACCAATGCTTTAAGTTCAAAAAACTTTGTGAAAGTTTGATCCTTCTTCTGCATGAGAAATATCCAACATTTACGAGAAAATGTGTCAAAAAATATAACATAGTACCTGTGTTTCTCCGTGGATTTTATCGAGAATGGTCCACACACATCTGAATGAACTCACTCTAGAATCACCTTTGCTCGACTATATCTCTTGTGAAAGGAAGCCTTGGTGTATTTTCCCAAAGTACACCCCTTGCATGTATCAAATTTCTCTAGCGCACCTTTGGGAAGACCAGCAGAGATCTGCTGCATGATTTTCAAAGCCCCATGATGAAAGTGACCCAATTGCCTTTGCCACAACTCACCAAGATCTTGGCTCTACACCTTCTCTACTTTCATGCTTGAAGGAGCACAATCCTCTACCTCCAACTTATAGATATTTTTCACCTGAATCCTTATCCTCTTTACCTGTCCCATGGCTATGTGACAAAGGAATGCCTTTCCTTCACTAAAGATCACATCATAGCATCTATCCTCTAGCATGGAAACAGATACCAAATTCTTCTTCAACCCAAGAACATACATAACATCTCTCAAGGTGAGAGGAGCATCATAATCCCTCTTAAAGGTAACCGTACCCAATCCAGTAACTCCATACCTCCCGTCATCACCCATCTCGATATGAATCTAAAGATCCTTCTCCTCTAGCTCACTGAAGAGCTCCCTGTTGCCAGTCATGTGGAATGAAGCTCCACTGTATAGATACCATACATTACCCATCATTGATGACACTATACATGCAATGGGAGTAAATTCTAATTTGAATTGAGAGGCCAAAGCCTCACCTGCCGCTCCTCCCGAGGACTTCTTCTTGGACTTCTTGAGTGGAAAGTTTGTAGAAAAATGTCCCAACTCATGACAATGAAAGAACTTAACGTTTGGCATGTCTTTCTTCTTTCCTCCATGACAAGAATCTAATTTGGAATGGGATGCCTTCCATTTCCCCTTCCTCAACTTACCCACTAAGGCACAATTTTCCTCATCATCAGTCTTTGATGAGGAACCATCTTTGTTGTTCCTTCTAATATCCTCCTACATCAAATCCAACCACAATCATTCATAATCTGGTAGCTTCTCCCTCCCATTGATAGAGTCCTAATAGTTATTCCAACTCTTGGGAAGGCTTAGGAGAACTAGGCTCACCATATCATCCTCGACAACAATCATTCCAACACTTCCAAGCTCATCACAACAATGAGAGAACTTGGTCAGGAATTTTGGAATGGTCTCACCTTTCTCCATCTTAATTTTTCAAAGTTTTCCTTTCAGTGCCAAATTCTTATGGTCACTGTGTTTTTGGAATAGGTCCATCAATTCTTTCCACATAGCATACAGAGTTTCCTTCCCATGGAGACTCGAGATATTGTGGTCTTGAACTCCCTCAAGGATTATCTACCTTGCCTTCGCCACACACTTCTTCCATTCAACCAGATTTTGTGCATCCGATGTTGTTGGCTTAGGAATGTATTCATTAATTAATTGCTTGAGGCCATATCCTCCAGCACTACCTTCATCCTTTCCTTCTAGGCTATATAATTCGAGCTTCTTTCCAAGACATACTTGAGCCTCAAATCGTAGAAATCCATTTTCCGATCCTGAAGTATATATTGAAAATTCGAATTTCACGTGTAACCCCAAACTCAAAACTTCAAAATCTCCTATAGTATACTGTCTTCAGCTCTGATACTATGTAGATTTTCTTGTAGATTCACAACTCATATAATGTACTAAAACACAAGACAAGGATCTACTCTACTATTTAAACAATAGAAACCAATAGATCGATGAAACTAATAATCGACAAGAGGAAGATAATCAAAGACACATAACACAATTATTTCTCTGGGAAAGCCTCTACTCAAACCCCTGAATATCTATTGCATTATTAAGAAATCTAAGTGATAATACAAAAATTGTTTACACAAGAATGATTCCTGCACAAGTATACTAAACTCTCTGCATCACAAGCCCATTATAGCCAACACTTAGCCAATTTTGCTTCCTACCAAGCCCCTATTTCCTTGCACAATCACTGTGAGGATCAACCCATATTTAATTGGAAAATCCTTCCTCCATAACTTCGCAATCCAAAACTAGGTCCTTCTCTAATTGCATGCATGACCTGTACAACTCAGATCATCATACAACTGATAGTACACTATCCCTGCACTATAGTCTCAACTGGGTCTTTCTCTGAACTGACATGCATGAGTTTCTCATGAGGGAATATTCAATTACCTAGAGTAGCAATGAGGATGCACCAGTGCATCCACCCACTACTAGACCTCTACTAGTTCCACAAATAGTTATAACTAATTTAACTATCTATAACTCAGTCAAACTGAGTTATCTAATCACAACTCAAATAAACTCATCCACGACCCCTAAAATTAGGGAGAACATATACATGACGACAGAAAGACTTCCAACTAGAGATTCCTAATCTAATTAAGTTAATTAAACTTAGTTAACTATTTACAAGTTTCTATGAGAATAGAATTCAATTTTAATTCAAAATTTAATTCAAGGACAAATTAAACTAGAATTTCTTGTTTCCCTTTCTCAACATAGACTACCTTAAAGAAATAAGAAAACTAAAATTACTCTCCCTTTAATGATCTCAAACCTATTTTATGAGGCCATCGTCATCTTTTGGTCATTAGTAGCTTTCCAATGATATTAGTTTCATCAAATTTTGAGCTCTAGCTATAAAGCTATGACCCTCAAAATATTTGACAGCCTAAATGACATTGGCATATCATCCCATTGACACATGGAAATCCTCCCCACATTTCTCCACATCATAGTTCCATGTCAACAATTCAAACACCTAATCATGCCATGTCATAGCTAGATCTAAGTCTTTTTCTGTGGTTTTCCTATGTGGACTCCATGTGATCCACATGCAGTCTTCCCTACTGGCATATGAATCTAGATTTTTCCAAAATTTATAATTTAAAGAAGTTCAAGATTCCCATACTTTTATATCCTGATAAATAGATGATTTGTGGATATATAAATTATGTCAAAAGTCAAGAAAGCATCTTGGCAACTGACGAAAAGGGTGAGCTATCATATTTTGGATCTTCTAGATATCTAGATTCTATCAAATGATGGGGAAATTATTGATAACAAATGGAAAGGTGAAATGTATTATTCAAATCTTTAGCCCCTTTCATCTACTGGTACTCATTCATAATCACTATCAAACCATATGAACAAGGGTTAAGGACACAACTCCAATCCTAAATAAACAATGTTGACGTCTTACAAAATCCATAACCAGACATAAATTTCACAACAAAGAGGAATTTAATCTAAGTGATTTAAAATATTTTTCTAGGATTTAAAGTAATTCATCAACTAAACATAATAGATACTCACATAATAGAATGTCCAATATCACCACTCATACTCAGTTTTAATCCAACACATAATCATACATCACAAATTCCACAACTAGACAAACTTTAAGTTTACATGCTTATTTATAAATTCTAGAACAAAGACAAAGAATTTATGTGTGATAAAAGTATGAGTAGAAAACCAAGAAATACAAGGTGATTTCCACCCAAATTTAGATAATTCATTGTATAAATCCACCCCCTAGCTAGGCTATTATACCATCATGGTGAAGTATGCACAAGGGTTTTGAATTTAGTCTACAAGGAATTCAACTGGGATAACTTCTATTGCTATATTTTTCAAATAGAGAAGTTGCATGCACCCACATCACCTAGCTCTCACAACACAAGATGACTTATTTATCTTCTTTTTAGTCCCTTATAAGTCTCTCCTTCTAATGCTTTTTAGTAAGGGCATAGAAAGGTCCAACTAATGTCACAATATTTCCTTATATATTTTCTAGTTTCATGGTTCTTTCAGCAAGAATATGGCTTATTTCATGGATGGTAATTTATATCATCTTTGTTATTCTACTCTCTAAAAACCCTCATTTTCTCTCTTTTATCTAGCCTCTTTCACCCCATTAAAATTTCCCATGCATCCCCCATATTAACAATAAGTTCCACCCATTACTTATTTTTGTTCCAAGAATGTAGGGAAGTGATTTACAAGCAGATCTAAAAATTATTAATCATACATGACATAGTGAAATAGTAAAGAGATAAATATCATCCTGAAAAGAACACCACACTTCTATTATGAGGGAAAATTTTCCTTTTATAAGCAAGGTTCCTTCTTATTAACTTGATTACAAATAGTTTTGCATGGAAACAACAAAACATTATTGAGATATTTCTTTCATTATTTTAAGTTTCCCAACTAGATTTCATGAGAAAAATCAAATACATATTTAGATATTTCCTTCCTCATTATGAGTTTCCCCATAAGTGGTATGCCTTTCTTGGTTGACCAATTCTTCCCTATTTAGAGTCAGAAACGTCCCTACTTCTTCCACCAAATGAGGAAAATTGTGTTGTTATTCTTGTGCAATTATCCATTTTATCTACACCAATGTGTGTCCCTTCCAAGCTACAAGGTAGGATATGCATGCTTGCTAGCATGATGTCTTTATATTGGAATCAAGAATTGTATCCTTTAGCAACGAATTCCAAAAATCATGAATATTATCCACAAGATGTAATATGATTGATTCCTCAAGGAGAAGTGGTTCAAAGAGCTTGAGATTGTTAAAATTAAGCACATCATGGATGCCTAGATAGAAATTGAAGTCCAAGTAATATGCCTTTTCTCCAATGTGTTCTAGAAAAATATAGGGACCATATCTTAGAGGATGCAACTTATGGTGTTGGCCCTTCAAGTGTTTCTTGTCTAACAAGATCCATACATGATCTCCTAGTTGAAATGACAAGGGTGTGCGATGTTTTTCATGTCTTTTTTGGGAAAGATCTTGGGTAGATTGCAATGGAATATTTACCTAAGTATGGCACTAAGATATGGAGTGTATAAAATGTTGAGTTGGTTTTTTTCTTGTTGTTGATGTGAAAAACCACAAGGGGTCATAGTCAATGTTATCTCAGAGGGTACACATGTTTGAAACCAAAAAAAGACTTCGAAAGGGGAGAACCCAATAGAGGAATGTGTGGCCCTATTGTAACTATGCTAAATAATGTGCAAATAGGAGTCCCACTATTTCTTCTTGGAAAAATAGTTGCAAAGGGAGTGAAATAGAGTATGATTGAAATCCTAGGTTTGGCCATATATATGGGCGAAAGATGATGGAGAAACGAATTTGGGAACCCAACATATACCATATAGTATGCTAAAATATACTGAGAAAATGAAAATCTCAATCAGAAATAATGCTACTTTGCAATCCAAAGTGTGGAAAAATTATATATGATGGGAGAAGAGATCCATGGTCTGAGTAGGAGAGGCAGTCTTATGACAGGGAACAAAGACAAAAATATTAGAAAAAAAAGCAAACCACTACCAAATAGAATCATGTTTGTGGAAAGTAGTAGGAATACCACTCAAAAAGTCCATGGAAATGGAAAGGTTGGTACAAACCATGCTTATGATTTGATGCCTTACTTTGTGAGCAGAGTGAACATAATCGAATGAATTTTTCTACTTGCTTGGGTAAGGAAGGCTAGTATAAGTGGTGTTGGAGATTGATAATGGTTTTTCCTGTGCCAAAATCCCCTCGCATGAGGAGGCACATGCTTAACAAATGAGAAGGAGACGACCATCAGATTGGGGCACATATAGTTGGTTAAGTTTATATAACCAACCATTATGAATAGTTTAATCAAGAAATGGAGTTTAGTTGATAATTGTTGACTATTGCGAATCTTCCCTTGTCTCACCAAATATTGGATCTATTGCATACATGTCTTTCAAGGCATCAAAAGAGGCACAACGAACCTATAGAATGTGTAGGACTTAAGCAGGTGGCTGGTTTAACAAATCAACCATGTTTTTATGTGTGCCCTTCTAATATTTAACCATAAGATGGAACTGTTGAATGTAAGAAGCACACTTTAGGTGGCATTTCTCTTGAATCTTGCTTCATTAGTTGATGAAGAATATTGGATGATGATTGGTATGGAGTATTGTTTCTTTTCCAAGAATATAATGTAACTGTTGCTTAAATGTTTGCACTAAAATATAAATTTCCTTTCCATAGGTGTTGTAAATAAGCTTGGACTCTGTGACAGTCTTGAAATGGTATGATACAGTGTGACCTCTCTATTTAAGAACAACCCCAACGAAAAAATGAGAGGCATCAACTTCTATTTTAAATGGTTATCCTTCCTCCCCTGCTTTTTATTGGTTAGGATAGAAGGATTTATATTGGACAAACTATCGACAAAGCACCACACATATATTTAGAAAATGGAGAATAATAGTATAGCATAAGGCATTACCGAGCTTTGAAAAATGGCAGTCAAACTTGATATCCCAAATATTTGTGTATTGATTAGACAACTGGTGTGAAGGGTGGTCCATTTGGGAAAAATGAGAGACAAATTTTCTATAGGAATTGTGGTAGTGCTTTTATGGAAACAATGTACCAAAAGACACATCCTTAGTAGTTGGTTGTTCCCTGCAAAGGATCACAGACATAGTTGGTGTTGTTAGTGAACAGAATTAGATAAACAAAGTATTGCAAATAGTGAAAACAATGCATGTACAAAAATAAACTAAAACAAAGAGATATATACAAAAATAATGCTCAATGGAGCAAACAAGTCAACAAAATAATGGGAAAAATGCCCTTTATTGATTATTGGTAGTAGAAGTTGAATACAATAGATGAATCTTAAGAACTTGAAGAGAATTATTTGAGCTATAGTGCTCAAAAATCCTCCACAAGGAGGTTATTTTCCTTAATATCTTTGCAATATTTTCCTCTCTCTCAAAGAAGTATTAAGACTCTCCAATGGTGGACTCTTCTCCTCTCAATAAGATGATGGATTGCTTAGAAGCAATATGGCCAACATGCTAGTGCTCTTACTTTATTTCGCTTCAACAATGGAATGATGGTTCTCTCTTATAGCAATTTGGCCAACATAACATTGTCTCATATTTTGGTTCTCCCATGGCCTCTTTATATAGGATTTTTGAATCCATCTTCCCTCTCTTGGTTCATGCATGACAATGGATCATGAGTAGGACAAGATAATTCCATTGAGGGTTTCATATATTTAGGGCGACTCGAATTAGACTGTCCTAGACTGAGATCCTATCAGGGAATCGCCTCCAAGTGTGTGAAGTGGTCCTGAATTCAATGAATCATCCATTTCTTCAACCTCACAGCTTTTGAAGAAAATTCAGTACGATGTGCGACTATCAAAAAAGAAGTTTTGGCGTCCTCAAATTTTTAACCTTATAAACTTTGGACCTTAGGAGAAGTTAAATTTTTTAAACTTCATTATGTCTTTTGCTAGAAAATATTGACTTGTACATTTTGTTGGACGCCTTTTAGCGTCTTCTAGATTGTGCAAACATGTCTACAATTTTTTGGTGTTAAAAGGAATTAATACCTACCATGAAACTCTTGAGGTCATGAGCATGGGAAAGAACTAGCCATTGTGCCAAAGCATGTATCCGAGAGGGATCTGGTCCAACTCCTTTTGAATCAAATATGAGTCCCAAATATTGAATTGATGGTTGTCCAAAATAGGATTTCTTCTCTTTTACTTGAATTATATGTTCCCACAGTAGCTCAAGTGTGCTGCATACATGTTGTAGATGTTCTACTCAAAATTTATTGAACACCAAAATATCATGAAGATAAGTGACCACAAACTTACCCAATTTTTGTATAACACGTCATTGATTAAACTCATAAATGTGGTCAGTGCATTTTTCAACCCAAATGGCATGACCAACCATTCAAAAGCCTAAACTTTTCCTTGAAAGTGGTATTCCATGTGTTTGTTGCATGCATGCAAACATGATGGTAGTCGAATGTCAAATCCATATTTGTGAAGAAGCAAGCCCCTTATAAGTGGTATAACAAATCCTCAATCTGAGGTAGGGGATAATTGTTTTTAATGGTACCTTTATTAAGGGCACAATAATTTGCCGCTAGACACAATTTGGAATCATCCTTTCTTGAGAATAATGAAAATGGTAGATTCACATGGGGAGGATGAAGTTTGAATATGTCTAGATGTCAATATTTGTGCAAGTTTGCATTCTATCTCAACCACCTCTCAAGGAGTGAGGTGATAAGATGGGGCATTGGGAAAAGAAGCACCAAGAATAATATCAATTGTGTGTTCAATAGTGCATGTTGGGGGTATCCTCATGGGTTTTGTGAATACATCTATGAATTCCTTAAGCAGAGGAACCATATTAAGGAATACTAGATTAGTGAGGTTATCTAGTTTAACAGGGTGAACCAAACACAAAGAAACACATTAGTTCAAACTGACTTTCTTAAAGGGAGCTTTGTCAGTAGGAGGTTGTGTTCGTTTAAGAGAATAGGATGTGATTATTCTTGGGAAAATAAGCACCAAGAATAATATCAATTGTGTGTTCAATAGTGCATGTTGGGGGTATCCTCATGGGTTTTGTGAATACATCTATGAATTCCTTAAGCAGAGGAACCATATTAAGGAATACTAGATTAGTGAGGCTATCTAGTTTAACAAGGTGAACCAAACACAAAGCAACACATTAGTTCAAACTGACTTTCTTAACGGGAGCTTTGTCAGTAGGAGGTTGTGTTCGTTTAAGAGAATAGGATGTGACCACATAGTTGAAAATCTCATGCTACAAGTGGTATTGATGATATTTATCATGATAAACATTGTGTTTAGCCTATTGATATGGAATTACAAGTAATAGTTTGGAAAAATCAAGAGAAGAAACATCACACAACACAGTATCTCGGAAAGGGACAATAACAAAGTTCACTACACAATGCTAGTAGATAGTAAGACAAGGGATTCCCTTTTGTAACCAACTGAGTTGATATGGGTCCAGGTGTGGAGTATTAGTGGAAAGGTTAAGGTGTTGAACCGAGTCTTAGGCTACAATATTCTTTTGACTCCCATTATTGAGGATAAGAGGAGCCTATTGATGCTTAATATGATAATTATGGGTAAATATAGGCACAACGAATGTGTCAGCTTCATTTTTTTCATGAGGATGAGAGAGGGGTCCACTTTGGTAGGATTGTTTTAGAGAAACAACTACATGAGGGGAAGGGGAATCTAGTTTCTTGACCTTGGTAAAAAGAGTCTTATTGATGCACATGTTTTTAAGTGTTCAAAAATTGGTGGAAGTATGTGAATTGGTCTTATGGAAGGTACACCAGGTGGTATTGTGAGGTGTGGAGGATGAGGTAGGGGTCACATTAAAAGGAAAAATAGGAGAGGGCCATATATGCATTGAGGATATGGGATTTGAGGAGCCAATTTATGTTCCACAACCAAGGCTCAAAGAAAGGCATTTTCCAAGGAAGTAATATAAAATAATTCAACTTCACCATGAAAAACCATTAACAAACCATAATTAAATTTGAAAATGAGTACCTCTTCTAGATAAGAGAGATGTAGATAAATGTGCAACTTGCAGAAGACCTCAACGTAGGCTTGTAATGCCTAATTTGGTAGTTGGTGGAGCTGAAATTATGGACATATATTGTGGGATAGAAGTTTGATCTTAATTCTTGACATAAGACATCCCAAGATGTGATGCGAACATTCCTAGTCTCTTCTATATCTCTGAGCTCAATGACCAAGGATATATTCTCTAACTAGGTACCCCACCATGCTTGTGTCATTCCTTCCAACTGTAGGCTAGTGATTTAAAGTTTCATGTTTGCTTCCATCTCAGGACATGTTTTCTTATAGGTGGAGAGACTGTGGATTCAAGGAGCAACAACCTATCCATTCGTTTGGCCCAAATATTTGGCAATTGAAAGTGTGTATCCAACTACATGTATTGATTTTTTTAGGGAGTTCTCTAAACTTATAATTGATTCTTATGATTATTAATTCTATCTCATTTTCATTGACCATCATAAATCAATTACACTGAGAAATTAAATAATAAAAAATATTCCAGAAGATAATAAAGAGATAGCCACACAAGAACACAAGATATCACCTTGGGAAAAACCTAATGGAGAAAAACCAAACAACCTTTTCAATAGAGAAATATTCAACTTAATAGAGATACATCTTAGTCAATAACTAGGCCAAATGTGATCCATTGTCTCCTCCATCCTTGTCAAGTCATAAGCTACACATAGAGATGATCATCCAGACATACTTTTTTTTATACCTTAAATTCATTGCCCTTCCTCAGTCATAATCCTTCACTGGCCTCATATTGACTTTATGTTTCTCAAATATATTCTTGCTTGAGTTAGATATAATTCATGTGCCTCAAACCCTTTCTACATACCTCAGAATTTGATCTTTCCATATATAGATGTGAGCTTCATTGTTGGCTTTTAGGGAGGACAAATTGCCTCTTATTTATAAGATCTGTTAAACTGAATGGGTGATTCCTTTAGCTAAGTCAAATTGAACATTTGAGGGGCTGACTTGACTAGTAGGAGGTTGACATCATCTATTTGGAGCCTAAAAAATTGATCTTTACAAATTTAAATTTCTCCCGATTTCAATCAACATGAAGAACATGTCTTCCAGTGTTTTTCTTTTGTTTTTAGCATTGATAACATCCTTACAAATACATCAATGGCTCAGATGTACATTATGAATACTAACCATAGTTACAAAAATCAACGCCCCTCTTAAGTAGGGAGGTATTCATAACGATTATCTAGATTTTTTTTTCCAAGGAAAAAATCGTAATTTTATTAATGAAAACAAAATTACATGTTGTAGCTTCATACAAGAAGTCCATCATCTAGTCAGAGACTGATGATCATAAGTTCATAAATAATCAACTAAAGAATAAGGAGGAAAAGAATTTTCTCCATTTCTTCTTTTCAAGATTCTACCATTCTCCTTGAGATGGCATAGATGAAATGATACATAGCTGATTTTATTATGTTCTTGTGGTTTCCTTGTCTAAATTTGAGTTATTGGAAGCATATTGACGTTTTATTCCTCCATTGTCCTTTTCTTCATATATCCTAATTAGCTAATTTGTGGGGCCTTGTAATTCTATTGGTATGTGTGTCTTTCCATCTTTTTCTTCATTTTTTGGTATGTGTTGTTCTTCCTGATTTAGAATGGGGTCCTTTTCTGCTTCTTCTTCTTCCTCATTTGATTCATTTAGGGGAAATTTCCATCCTTTTGGTTGCTTCCCTATTTTCTTCTTTCTTCACTGCTCTTTCTTGGCAGTAGGGCATGTGTTTGTAAGTGTCCTATTTTGCGCCATATACGACATCTGAAAGTTGTGTTCTCGAAGTCCAGGATTTGGGTCCTCAACTGAATGTGATCCGGTAGGCCTTTATTGAGATCCACTTCCACACATATGCGTGCAAAAGTATATATTTGTTCTTCCATCCTTTGTTCATAATGATTATCTAGATGTTCTCATGTTGACATAATTTCTCTATGAAAAGGTTATAACAAAACCATCATCAATTTTGCGAGGACGTCATCAACATCATCTTGTTAGCATCTATGACATCATCATAATCTAGTTAGCATATCTGACATCATCAATCTCTTGTTAGCATCTTTGACATCATCAACACCATCATCAATATCAACATCAACTATTTGGAATCTCAGACATACTGTCAGAATCAACTAGTAAGTATCATCATCGACTAGTTGGAATCTATGACACACTATCAACATCAACTAGTATCCACAACTGGTTGGTACTCTTGACACATGGAATGCCATAACTAGTTGGTACCAATGACCCAACTGACCAGTACTCCTAACACGTGGAATATCATTTAGAATCAACTATTGATTATAACTTTTTTCAGTACCATTGACCCAACTAATCGGTACTCTTAACCTATACTAGTCTTGGTTCACCATCCTAATCAATTTGAATCATGGTGAAACTCCAAATTCCACACTCTATCTGAGAAATTGGGCCTAATTCTAAATGAGCTCCTCATCAAAACTAGAGAGGCTAAGGCTGATGCTGAACGACCTCATTCAACCTTACCCGGGGAGTAATCTGGGTCTAGACCTCACTCAACCCTATCTAGGGAGTAATCTAGGTCTTAGATGTTGATATAACACACTCAACCTTATATGGGGAGTCATCTAGGATTCTAGGACCATTCTTCCTAATTTGGTCAATATACTTAACATAGAAAGAATGATTGTCCATGACGTTATCTTATTAATACTATTTTTCACTAAAAGATATAAGACCATGACTTCCCTCTAATGTTGTTGTCTCATCACTCCCTCTTACTAAGAGAGACGAACTTGTCTTGGGACAATCTGCTCGATAATACTAGGTCCATACTGCTCCCTTCATGTACCATGTCTTAGTACTAGATCTTAGGGTGCCTTGGCTTGTCATCATGTTTTTATCTGCACTTGATCGATCAATCTTGTAAGTTGGAGTCATATGGCTTCACAACTCATCGTTTAAGTTGCAAGATACTCGACCTATGAGTGGAACAAATTTCTTCTTCCTACTCATCCACGAGATCAAAGCCTAAATTGAAGCATCTTCCTAAAGTACTCTTGCACTCCTTCCCAAGTCAGAATTTGTATATCACTGCAGTTTTACATCAATGTTTGAAACATATCATAATATAATGTTCCATAACCAAATCTACCACACTGGTACTTTAACATATGTTGAACCACATGTCTTAGCTCAACCATAAACTGATATGCTTCTTTCTCCTAATCCACCATCTTGGCTATTTTCAGGTTACCCTAGTTGGGCGATCTTTTTGGAACAGATCATGTCATGACAATCCTATTTTCTTACCCTTTCATTGATGTTATTAAATTGCATCAGCTATCTGCACTTTGTATCCAGGGAAGATCTCCCTCTAAAACTAAAAACAAGGTTTCCTAAGGAAGCCTTTACTACTCCTTCTAGAAGTAATATTTTTGGTCAATGTTTCTCCCTTACATACATAAACTCTTCTACTTTCATTAGAAAACCATATAGGATGAACCTTGATCCATCAATTTAGGATGTTGTACAAACCCTTATTTCTGACAAAGATGTCTCGTCATAGCATTATCACTCTTACTGAGGTAATCCCTTTATTTGTACTTCTCTTCAAGTTTCCATTTACTACATAATTCTTCTTAGAAGTCACCATTAACTTCATTTTAGTTATAGATCAAGGCATACTTGAACCTTGTTGATTTGTCTACTCCCTATTGAGTCTAGATCTCATATCTCATCATAAATCCCTACTTCTGGGAGAGTCCTCTTATCATATATTTTCTTTTTTCTTCCACCTGCTATCAAAATTTGGAAACTTTTATTATGTACCTGCAACCCTCACTGGGAGGCAAAGAAAGAACAGATACAACCAAGCAATGGATTCAAGGACAAGAGACTAACTACTAGTAAAATCAACAACAATAGTAAAAATCAAATAAGAGAGATGTAGAATACTTATCTTTTGAGAGGATATCATCCCCCTCTTGATATTTAGTCTTCTTGCATCGATCTATAATTTTGTCAACATGATGTCATTTCTTCCTTGCAAGAGCTAAGGTTTTTATTTTCAACAGAAACGTATAATCCTAGGGTTTTGTCCAAAAACCCTATGGATTTCTTGTTGAATCCTTTTTCATACTAGGATTTACAAACCCTATATTTTCAATTTCATATCTTAAATACAAAAACCCTAGAATGATGAAACTCTTCATTAATTAATCAACAATGTTTTTTCCGTTGATTATCCTTGGTCCAAATAATTCAGCTTTATCATAAGCATTGTCATAGAAGAAATTTCAATGTGCAAGGAATGGGTCCTTCATTCTTAAGTACCTAAACATAATAGAAGATGTAATATATCTTTCATGGCATCAATACTTTTCTCTAAAACAATAAATTCAGTCAAAACTTCAATGGCTTTATATATTTCTATTATAGTATTGGATCTGCAAATGGCTTCATCAAGAGGGATATTGAACTTATAATTTTTAAGAGGGACTTGGCCTTTCCTTCTAAAATTGAACTCAATATATCTTAAAATGGATCATATTCATATTATATAGACTAATTTTCAAGCTTCTTCAATTAAGTAATTTGACATTTTAGGCTCATAAACTAAGATAATCTTATGATCATTTTAATGACCTTTCGAAACTCCAAAACATCATCATGAGTTTCAAGAGACAATTTGACATATTTAGGGCTTTATTCAATCATACTTGAGTTTATTAGAATGCATAATGCAACATCTCCAAAGAGAGATACTTTAACCTAAAGGTCACATATTTTTCTTATGTGACACTATCTTATTTTAGGCCACAACTTCAAGATGAGTTGTCATTATTTCTTGATACATAAGTGTTACACGTCATTTTGTCACATTAGGAAAATGACCATCTATTTGGATCTCTCGCTATCCACCCATGTGTTCCGAAGAATTCCCCTGCAAAGTTTGAAACTAAATCATCCCAAAGTGGAATTTATGGATCCTATGGTACAAAACCTTGCTTTTGGCTATGTTCATAGTTTCCTAGCTAATTTTTGCACATACGTAGAGAAGCCCATTAATAGTTGTGCATAAGTACACATTGTCTTCCACTATGACATACGAACATGAATTGAAGTACATAAAATAAAAAGTCAAGTCTAGAAGCATTGTTGATAGCATCTATCCCAACCAACAAGCTTCGAATGACTACCTATTCAGTACTGATCCCTCCCATCATGGAATAACTCCCCTTTCTTTGTGAAACTTCTATCCCACTAATAGTAGATCTCATCCCTTGTACAATGGATCAATAACTTCCCATTCTTGGCCTATAAAGCCACTACAAGTCTGAGGATTGGAAGGGGACTATTGCAAGTATGTTTATGTTTTTGAGATTAGATTGGAAGGATTTTCTTACAAGGGAGAGGATTGGAGATTGTAAAAGGGACTTGCAACATCAAGGCTATATGGTTATAAGGCTTTTCTCTAGTTTTATGAATATAAAATAAATTTTTCCTTCTCAATTACATCTTCATTGATTTAATTCGTAGGATTCCTTTATCAACTACATGTATTTTGGTTGCATATTGATCAGTTTATGATGTATAATTGGTTAATTAGTCCATTTAGATCTTTTATTATATGTTGTATGCTTTGATCTCTTGTTTGTCTCTATCTTTGCAGATCCCTTTCAAGACAATATGTAGAAGTTGTCAGGAGCAACGAGAGGACATATAAAGCATCGGGGAGTGAATGGTCAAAATCTTTGAGGGACTTCATCAATCATTTCATCAAATCGGTAAGAGGCCTCCATCATTCTATTTTCTTTCAGTCAATTAGAGTCTAGGGAAAGGTATCAATTGGTGTGTGTTTGTTACTAGGGTTCTTTGAAGTCTAGGGAGATCTCTCTTGTCCATAAGAGTGATTTGTCCACATAACAATAAGAATAACATATTACCAATATTTCCTTGAACACAATTAAATATTATTCATCAATGATCATGCCTATCCTTCAAAGGATTATTTGATAAGGTGTCGTATTGATGAATCTTGTACTCCAATTGTTCATACAAATTGTGTTGGTCTCGACATAACTTGTAGAAGGAAAAACACTAAGATAATAATACGTACCTCATCAATTTTAAAAATTGGACTTCATTTAACTTACCATTGCAGTGCACACTTGATTATATCTACAATGGTTAACATTGTCACTTTTCTTTTCTACTTCTAGGCACAGTGCCTTACATACTTCAAAGAGTATATCTCATGTATAAGACATTGTTAGCTTAGTATGTTAGAGAAAATTATTTAAAAACTTCTCCTTACAAATAATTCTTCCTTCTTTTTTATGGGACATGTAATTATCATAAGGAAGATTTTAGAATCAAATCAAAATAGTATATAGGCTTTTCCCTCATTTGAAGTAGTTCAAATTTTCTGAGATTAGTTATGAGACTTCTTCAAAGCTTCGACCTTGAGGTCTTCGATCTTCAAATGGAGGGTATCCTTACTGTAGTAGAGTTTGAGGATTTCGTTCCATTGATTCTCTTTGAATATATTAAAGTTGTAGGTTGTATTATTGAGGATTCATGACATATATCATAAATCAGAATAATTTGCAAGCTAGCCCTATTTCAAATAGAACTTGATCAAGCTATATCTAAGACATAGACAAGGGAGCCTTGATTTCTTGAATTAGATCTCTGATTTTTTTTTCCCTACTGAGGCTTCTCCTGAGGTTGTTTAACCCTTGTAATAAGCTCTAATGTTTGATTTGAGATCAAAAAACTTTTACATCAGTTTGAAATTTTGGCCTTTTCTCAAAGTTATATTTACACCAACAGATTTCGGATTTGAGGTCACTTGGATATTCAAGATTGAAACTTAAACTAGGGAACTTCCTATATTTTTAGCCTATTGTAATGAGTTCTAAGGTAATTTGATCTTTCATCTCTTGATGTATTTGCATCTTCCTTTCCCTTGACTTAAGTTCTGAAGATTTATGTTTTTTACAAAATCTTTCTCCTTCCTTTTATTCCCAGGACAAACCCTAGATAGGGAATGTATTTCACAAAGGTATTTATCCCTCAACTAAGCTAGAACAGAGAAATAAAGGCTTCTAAAGCTAACTCGACTTCATTTACTTCTAGAGCTAGTAGATAAATTACTTCTAGGGTTGCTCTTACACAAAGCTCTGACTCCATTTTGATTTTTTAAAGGGTTCTCCAAACTGATAATTGATTCTTATGATTATTAATTTTATTTCAAATTCATTGATCATCATAAATAAATTACACATAGATCTTCAATAATAAAAAAATATGATAAAAGATAATAAAGAGATAGCCACACTAAAACACAAGATATTGCCATGGGAAAGGGGGAAAACCCAACAACCTTCTCAATAGAGATATCTTCAATTCAAAAATGATACATATTATTCAATAACTAAGTAAAACTTGATCCATTGTCTCCTCCATCCTAGTCAAGTAATAAGCTTCCCATAGAGATGATCATCTAGACATACTTCTTTTATGGCCTCAATTTCACTAGCGTGCCTCAACCATACTCCTTCGTTGGCCTTAGATTGACTTTATGTGCCTCATATATATTCGTGTATGCCTAAAATATAATTCATGTGCCTCAGACCTTTGCTACAGACCTTAGACTTCGATCTTTCCTCAGAAATATGTGAGCTTCATTGCTAGCCTTTAGGGAGGACAAATTGCCTCTTATTTATAGGTTCTACTGGTCCAAATGGGCGTGTCCTTTAACTAAGATGACTTGACTAGGAGGAGGCCGACATAATCTATTTGGAGCCTAAAAATTCAATTTTCTCCCTTTTTCAATCTACATGAAGAACATGTCTTCTAACATTTTTATTTTGTTTCTAGCATGAAGAACATGATTAAAAATACATCAATGATTGAAATATACATTATTAATATCGACCATAGTTACAAAAATAAAAAACATGTACCCTAGAGGGTGTCTTTATTGTTATAAATTTATTATTTCGTGGAGATCCATGGGTAAATTCTGGATTTACAAGTCCTCGAGTGAGTCCTCAGATGAGGTTGCTTTAAGATGCGACATGATTTGCATCCACCCAAATGGATTGAAATGTAGATATTAGTGGTGATATGTATCCAGTCACCTTGAGGAAGTCACACTATGAAGGGAGTTGAACAGTTAATGGCGTGGAACTGTTGATCCATGAGTCTATGAAAAAAAATTATTTGAATAGATGGATGGTTGCACGTTTACTCCTTGATGTTGAGCAACATATTGTTGAGATCATTTGCGCTGATAAAATTATTGATCCTTTTCCTACATGTAAATATGAAAATCATTAATCATAGATGAAAAAATGAATGAATGGAGAGGTAAACAACAAGATCCTGAAAAGAATGCTACACTTGTATTATGAGGGAGACTCGAGAGGTCACCTTTTATAGGAAAGGCACCTTCTTATTAACTTGATTACAAATAGTTTTGCATGGAAACAATACAAATTATTTAGATATTTACTTCATTATTTTATGTTTCCCAACTAGTTTGCATGAGAAAAAAAAATACATATTTATATTTTCCCTTCCTCATTATGATTTGTGAAGGAAGGGTACGTCTTTCTTGGTTTTCCAAGAAGAGACCTTGTTAAGGTGTAGGATGATGTATTAACTCTAGGAATTAGGTTTTTCCACTGGTCACAGCGTAAACAAGGTGAATATGATGTTGTAGGATATATAGAAGGAACAATAAAGAAATCCCTTAGACCTTTTTACGCTTCCCCACTTGCGGTATCATAGCTCCTATAGGTACTCATGTCAACTAGTGTTGGTCATCGTCAATTTATGAACTACAAAATTAAAAATACTTACAATTTTTACAACGCCATTGTATATTTATGTCATGGTGTTCAACATAATAGAAAACAAGAATATTCGAACATAGTTTATAACAATTTTAATTACAAATTTTCAATGAGAAAAATCAGAATGTTAGATATTCTAGTATCCATATCTCCAATTAGACTACATCAACAAAAAAAAGTATGCCAGACACTCTGTTTTCTCTACGTATTCCTTGGTAAAAAATTCCATAATCTATAATGCCATTCAGATGATTAAAAGCCTTGTTTATAGTTTTCCAATGCTTCTTTCTAGGTTTTGACATATACTTGCTCAAAATTCCCACTACATGTGGAATTTCTAGTCTACTATAGACCTTTCCATACATCAAACTACCAATAACACTAACATAGGGAACAAAATACATTTCCTTTTCCTCTTCTTGTGTCCTAAAACATTGATGTGAAAATAAATTTACATTTGTAGGAATAAGGAGATTGTCCAATATAAATTCCTGCATATTAAGCCTCTGCAATATTGTCTCAAAATATTTCCTCTGATTCAACCAATTTTTTTGAAACATGGCCAATATAATCTATTCCATATCTAGGGATGGGGTATTAAATGTTTCATCTTGCTTACTCAACTCAAAACTATGTTTTGATATTTTCATCACCTTCAGCCAATTGAGAAATTTCTGGAAGTATAAACATTATTAAAATATGAGTATGGATCATAGACATATGATCATTTGAAGATTTTCACCCTTAGTGCCATGTTAGTGCCACTAAGAAACTACCATGTGAAAGATGATGTGGCACCCAATCCATGTGTCACACCAAGTGGCGTGTTTATTCAACACCAAGGCCATCTAGCAACACCATGTCGTGAGCTAGCTCTAGTTAATTCACTTTACATGTCTTTGCATGAGTGGGAATAAAAATTTAATTTATAAATCCAAGTAAATAATTTCATTCCATCATTATTAAAGAATAAATAAGTTCCATGTACAAATAAGCTCACATGTAGACAAAATCCACATGCCAACTTCCTTGGTGCTGAAATACATAGGTGAAAATCCACAAGTGGCCCATAGTGAAACCCAAAATATTGTTGGCAAATGATGATGCCAGTCAAGTTGGCATTGATTGCAACAAGTCAACAAGATTGTGCACAATGATCAGGTGGTATGTTGATTAGATCAAGTGATGGCATGTTACAAGACTTTAGTACCAAAGATTTGTATAAGACCTTAGGTTCCTACCAGACTGTTTGTGTTAACACATTTGATGGATCTAGTCATTGCTTCGAAGATTGAACACAATAAACCAATGATTATTGAAGT
Source organism: Pinus taeda (assembly GCA_000404065.3). NCBI lineage: Eukaryota > Viridiplantae > Streptophyta > Pinopsida > Pinales > Pinaceae > Pinus > Pinus taeda. Next base: position 60,050 of record APFE030342080.1, on the reverse strand, counting down.
GGTTAAGGAATGAATTGATTAATTGATTGTCAAAAATTATGGTGTTGATCCAATCATCAAAAGATTAATTGCATTACTTATGGTCCACTTGTGTGATTTGGTCATCATTAATTATGTAATCTATGGATTTGGTCTCAATATCATTGTCTTCATAGTTGTGAACACATTGACAATTATGATGTTCATCATAATGGATTTATTTGGTCCAATTTTTTTTTGATCTAGTCAATGGTTCGATGATGTGAAAACCTTGATCATTTGAGTAGTGGACCAAATGGGAAAAGGAGTATTTTGGTCATCGATAGTTAATTGAGGTCCAAGCATCCTAGTTAAAAAATATTTCTTATGAAACAATTTTATCCATGTTTGTTCGACATGAAAACCATTAAACAAAACAATTGGTTGTGCCCATGGTAACCATTGGGAATATGTGGCACTCCGAAGCTATAAATATACATGGTGATCGAGCATTTGAAGTGTGTTTGAAAATTAATTGTCTAATTTTTTGGTATTAGTACACATCTTTTGTATTTGGTTTATTTAAATTGTTTGTTCTGGAAGAAGTTTGAAGGAGAGTATGGTTGAAGAGTGACTGACCATTTTTTTGGAACAAGGTAGATTTGCATTAAAATGAATGACCGATTTTTTATTTCAAGTCTCTCTTTCTCTCTCTCTCCCTATATAATATATAAAACTATATATTATATATAATATGAATATATATAATATATATATTATATATATAATAATAATATATTTCCTTTTCATTTAAACATGTGAACACATTAACTCAAGTGATCCTTTGATCTGGTCTTTTGTGTTTATGGAAATGAATGCCTCTATGTAGCACTTAAAAAACATCCCTAGTTGTGGATCAGTTGAATGGTTATATGGTAAGCAATTTGAATATAACCATCAGTGCATTTGTATCAATGTAATGGGTGGTGGGCTCTAGTATTGCAGTGATAAGGCTGCAACTCCTGGGACTCCCTTCTTTACTTTTATCAACCCGGTTGTTTGTAACAAACTTGGAAGCGACGGTGCTGTATGCACAAGTACTAGCTCTTGTCACAACTGTCACTTGGTCCGCTGGCACAAGTCCGCTAGGGCTTTCGCCAAATTCTATAAGGTCTTAGAAGAAGCTTGTAAATGATGGATGAAAGCTAACTCAAAGGGGAGCTAACCTACTTGCGGAAAGAAATTGAAAGCCAAAGAGGAATGCAAACCCTAGCAAACCCTAATTCTACCAGCTAGTTCTATTGATGCAACAATGAGAATGCAAACTGCTGAGTGAGACGCCATTGACTTCAAAAAGGGAAAATGCACATTTCTTAGACTACTTTTGTCCTAGAAAGTATCTTTTTGTATTTTCTTGATTAAGTGTCGATTCTCACATACATATGCTTGAACTGTGCTTCACTGTGCAGGAGTGGATCAAGGAAGAGGAATGCTTGGAAATAGTTGGAGAGGCTCAGAGAGGGTCTAAGGAGTCCTTAACACTCTTCCCCAGAGTCTCACAAGGTTTGGCTATCAGAAAACCTCACTTGTGAGCTTCTACAGGAAGTCTGCAGGGGTTCTACAGGAAACTTCAGAACTTCTACAGGAAACTCCAGAATTTCTACAAAAAACTTGGAAGTCGGTTTTTAGGAGGTGGATGAGTGAGGGAAGGTGCATGGATGGACCTAGAGGTAGGATAGGGGTCTAAACATGGCCTAAGGACTGGTCGGTGGTTCGGTGGAAGGCTGACTTGGCTCGAAGATGGCTAAGGCAATGATGAGCAAGAAGGTAAGGTTTCGTAGGCACAAAGGATAGATGGGAAAAGGGCAGCTTAGCTATGAGACAGAATAGGAGGCTTAGATGATGCTTTGGGAGGATGGATGAAGGAAGAGGATACCCTGCACGATGGGCCTTGATCAATTCTACAACAACCTGCAAATGATCAAATCCTAAACTAATCTATTCTATCCATCAATCAACCTAAATGAGCAGCAACTTTATTTGGGAAGAAAACCTTGTACACCATCTATGTAAGGAAACATTTCAGATGTCCAAACCCATGACTAATCTCTACAACTAAAACAAGCACACTAAAGATTGCATAAACAACAAACTAGTGTTTTTGTGAGGCAGCACTGTTTCCTCGATTTCAGCCCCAAATCCAATAAGGTCGAGGTGAAACTAGGAGTGGTGTTGTCTCTTTTTCTTGGAGATCTTGCTGTTATTATTCTACCAAAACATCTAAACCAAAGTCATTCATAAACAGTAGTCTATTCCAACATCACAACGAAATCTACTTAACAGTAATGTGTTCAAATGCATGAAAGAGAAAAACAGTGATACGTAAAGGAAAAGCAATGATACAGAGAGGAGGTCCTAGGCTCTCAGGTTGGGCCCAACCCTGAGAGCTTTGGCTCCTAAGAAAAACTCAGATTTGATAGGAACCCAAATTGCTTCTCATTATTCAAAAAGATTCATAACAGTTATGCCAACAATGGCTACAAAGGAACAAAATAAAGCTGCTGCAGCACTGAAGTGCAAAGTACACAATAGGTTCAAAAGTATTTTCACGAAGGTTGAAGCCTCAACATTTATAGATAACGAGGGACCTAGCTAGCCTCCTCAATCTGTGGAACTCGGCTGTCAAACTATGAGTCAAACAGTTCCTTTCTAAATGCTGATTGGCTGCCTTCTAGATTCGGCTTGGTGGTCTTTGGAGCTCGGAGCTGAAGGTGAGAATCCCGAGGAAGGGTCATTGAATGTCGTAGACACCCCTCCTTCAAGTCCTAACTTCAGGCTTGGCTGCCTTATAGCTCATGATTGCTTTGACTTTGCTCCAATATACGTCAAAAACCTGAAATAGACACATGTTAACCACCTAGGAAAAGTAACTTCTCCTATTCGTACCAAAGATACAAACATACTAAAAATAATGCATGAACTATAGAAAATGACGGATTTGAACAAGGGCTAAACAATTTAAATGAGGCCAAATGAGCCCAAATTGTTACCAATTTTGAGGCTCATCAATGGGTATGGATAAATTTGAAGGTTTGTAGTTGTGTGTTGGGCATAGTGGATGGATATTGTGCATGTGAATTAAAGTTGATACAAACAAAAGTGTGATGAGGTCATTTTGACTTAGGAACCTAAACACATTGATTATGGATTAGTGGAGTTGATATGCTCCAATAACTAGAGAAAGAGGAACCTAAGTGCATTTATTGGAGGACCTATGTGTGGGAGTAGCATATTGATGGAAGAGACATAGTCTTCAGGAATTTTATTGTATCTATGTGCTAACAATGTTTTTACAGGGGATGGAAATGATAAAGAATGACATGATAAACATATTCGTTGTTGTATACATTTTTGTGTGCATATAAAAGATCTACATGTATGGTAGAGTATTAACATGTTGATGCAAAGTGACAAGGATCATATTAAGTCAATATATCAAATGTGTGTGAGATTGAGTGTGTATTCCTTATACCAGTGCAAATGGTCAAAGCATGAAGTGCATGTGTTGTAGTACTCGTGCAAATCAATGTCAGAATGGAGTGATTGTTGAGTGCATGTCCTGTAGCTAGTATTTATATCAAATATCGATGGCTCGGTTGTAAAGTGTTGTGGACATGAGAGATAAGAAAAATGGCAAATGGATGTGTGATATTAGTGATAGTGATTTGACTACGTGTTCTGGTTTGTGGAAATTCTTGCTAAAGTTTTGTAGATCATGTTACAATTGTATTGTTCCTGTGATAAAGTATTTGTATGTTAACAGTGAATGTGTAGAGTTGATGTTGCTAGTTCACTAGTTATGATAATTCATTGTATATGTTGTTGTATACTGTATTGTGTAGTTGAGTGCAGGATTGTTGTATGGTTTGAGTCAAAGTGTTGGTTGTTAGAGTTACAAGCACAACTTGATGAGTTGATGATACATTTTATTAGGAGAAGGTATATGTTGCTCATTGTTATCTCTGAATATATTATGATTTATGTTGTTGAATCTCATGAGTTTTTTGTTGTGTGCCTTGGGCTGCTGGTGGTCTATAGAGTTTTCCATATTCTTCAGATTTCATTGATCTAATGAACCCACTATGTTAAAGTCATATGTTGTTGTGTGTTGGATAGAGGTCTAGTTAGTATGGAATATTGATATGTTGATGTATATGCAAGGATTTGAGTCTGATTTTGATGTGAAAATTACATGAGAAAAGTGTGTCCTTGGATGAGAGAGTTTCGTCATTAGAGTTGGTACTTTGAAGGCATAATATTTTTTTTGTAGGAATATTAATGCTTGACAAAGATGTATTTATAAAAGTGACTTATGCAGGGTTACCAATGATAATGTGATGTTGTTGAGTTGAGTGAATAAAGAGCGTTTTTATATTTTCATATGCATGTTGCTACTATGTTTCTAGGGTTTGAGTTGTTAGTATTGGTGCTATGGTCTGGCACTACTAATGTATTTTCAATTGTTGTTGAGAGGTATTATATGGAATGGATTCTATGAGAAGTATTGAGATTGGTTTTGACGAAATGTTGCTGATGTTTGTGTAGAGAACTCGATGTTGTTGGGGTTTCGCATTGTATTGATGTTTTGGATGAGTGAGAAGGCATTGTATTGCCAAGAATCATAATATGATTATATGTTGTTGATGTGTTGTTAGAGGTTGATTGATAGTTCATGGAAATTTATATTACAGTACATTTGATTTTTTTATTATGAATTCTATGAACAGAGACTTTAAATCAAATTTTGATTAGAGGAGTTTTGCAAATATTTATTGTTGGGTTGCAAGAGTTTGAGTATCCAATTTCTTAGTAGAAATTTACAAGTGGGTTCAGTTTTAAAATCGGATGAAATGTGGCCTACATGATTTATATTTGTTACAGGTGGATCTAGTGTGAAATATTTTGAAATGAGATCCACAAGAATTTGAGAGTTAAAGCTTTCAGTGAGGGACAAGTAGCTTCCTTCTGGTGCAAGGAATGGTAGCTTCATTCCATTGATAGTTGAAGAAACAATTGGAGGCGATGTCCTCCAATAGGTAGGAGCATGCGCATTGGTAGAAGTTTGCACTAATGTAAGATGTAAAATAAGGTTTTTCTTTGTTTCACCTAATATATGATGTCCATGTGTGTTTAATGATGTGCTTACTAATGTTTACTATTCATGATTCATGATTGATAATGTTCATGTATATATCTTCTCATTATGGTATGCATGTTTTTCTAATGGTTTGTAAAGAAGAGTAGCATCTAGGTAAAAATTGATTCATCAAGAAATCCTTATTCACCCCCCTCTCAGTATTTCTAACAATTGGAATCAGTGAAGGTCCTTCAAGAAATAACTTGATTCCTAGAAGGGTGATCCCACAAAATGGGCAACCCGGACAAAGTCTTCTCTACCAAGCCTCATATATTTAATGGAATGAATTTCATATTCTATAAAATAAGAATGAGATCTTATCTAAGGTCTCTTAGAGTTGACTTTTGGGAAGCAGTAGAAAATGGGTACCAATACCCTAGACAACTCCATCAGATTAAGATGGAAAGAAGAAAGATGAGAACAATGCCAAAGCAGTTAATGACATCCTTGGAGTTCTTGCAAAATCGTAATTTAAAAAAGTGAGGTAATATGAACCATTAAAGAAACGTGGGACAAATTAGTAAATAGATATGAATGAAATACAACAGTAAAAATTGCAAAGTTATAGTCATATCGAATTCAATATGAAACTCTTAAGATGCATGAAGATGAAAGTGTTGCTAACTTTTTCCTCATAGTAAATGAAATAGTAAAATACTATGAAAGGTCTTGGTGATAAGTTTGAGGACTCGAAAATTGTTCAGAAGATACTAAGATCACTAACTCCCGAGTTCAATGCCAAAGTCTCAGAAATTGAAGAAATGAAAGACTTGAGCCGGCTATCCCAGGAAAGGCTCCATGGAATATTAGTAGCTTATGAAATTAGGACAGAAGGGGATCAATATGAAGTCAAATAAGCTACTTTCAAGGCTACAATCAAAGGCAAACAAAAACAAAAATAAGAGAGAACTAGCTATATCTTAGATAATGAGGATTCAAACTTCGTCAAAAAGCTACAAAAGAGAACCATGAAGTACATAGGTAGGCTTCCATTTAAGTGTTTTAATTGTGGAAGGATAGGTTATTTTGCAACTTAATTCCCATACAAAGGTAATGTTGATAAGGAAGAGAAGGGAAAGAACATCTTTGAGAAAAATGCCAAAAGGATTTTCTCTAAGAAGAAAAGTTTTTATTCCCATGAATATAGTGAAGATACATCTGATGATGAGGTAGATGAAAATTTTGACTCTAACTCTAATTAAAAAAATTCTCATGGTTATTGATGGTCAGTTGGCTAGTGAATCAGATAAGTATGAAACAACTAATTTGATGAATGCATGGAAAGAAATTAACATATTCAAAATATAAACAAAGACCAATAAATCAAAGAGAATAGTTTTGTTGAAGAAATAACATTGATAAATACTTTTTTGGTTCCCATATTGTCTTGGTATCTAAGGACAACCCGAGAATACATGCATTGAGTCTTTAAATCCCTCCCGCTTATGTGACACGTTGGCCACCCTTTCACCACAGGGGGAATTATTGGTAATATAATTTAAATATATTTTCTAATTCAAAAAATAAATATGACCAGGTTAATGATATGAAAGTGTGTCATTTAAAGGAAGATTGGTTAAGATATATGTGAAAATTGAATCTTATAACAACAAAGGCCTTGCGAGTCAAAGAAGGATTCAAATATGCAAGCTAAGTAATTAAGAATAGCACATAAATAAAAATTAAAGCAAAATAAAATAAAAAAATAAAAATACCAACATAAGGTATTCCAACATTTGTCATAATAATAATGAGCTAGAAATCAATACATGATCATGTATTGTATTGATTCTCAACATTACATAAACAAATAGAAGAAATCACGCAATCTGTCACTATATACTATTTAAAGGGAATGAGTTCATTAATGTAATAACAAACCAATAATGCTCTAGTTTGTTAATTTTCTCAGAATGAAGGGCTCACATTTGATATCGGGTGGAGAGTGGTAGGTGAGTTAAATATCGTCCTCCAGCCTCACGACCATCACATGTGATGTCAGGTTAGTGGGTCTCACTTAAGTTTAATACGATGGAATTAATATCAAACGATTAATAAATGTCTTGACATAAGACTTCGTTCAACATTATTCACATATTTTTTCTTAATAAGCATTTATAAATAAATGATTCCAAATGTTTGTCGAATGGTCATTTTAATATAAATAGTTTTAAAATATACTTTGGTTATTGATATTTAGTGCATTAGAATAATAGAGGGAGAGGTTGTTGAGTTTAATAGTAATGTTTTTTTATTATTTATATGTTGTTTTTGTTTTGTTTTTGGTTGAGATTCATATTTTTAAAATAATTTATAAATTTAAATAAATTAGTTTTAAATTTGGCGCTATATTATTTAGGAAAGTCAACTTTTCTAAATATATGGATGTTCATAAATTTATATAAGAAATAATCTATTGTATATTTAATTCCTCATTTTGTAGATAATGTTTTCTCATTTTTAGGAGTTTTTAATTATATTTAGTAATATGCATTAGTTAGTGATTCTAAAATTATTGTGTTTTATATGTGATTATTAAAATCAACACCATAATAAAATAATACATATACATATCTAGGGATTATGACTTTCTTAAATGATGTTATTTATGTCATTAACCTCACTCCTCATTATTTAAATCTCATTTGATCTATTTTACTAATTCTTTATTTTGCATATGACTAGGAATAAACAACAAGGATTTGAATACGATCCTAGGAGGTTAAAATTGGCCGACGGAAATAGGAAAAGAATTGCGAAGGTCCAACTTTTTGAGGAGGCTCGGATTTGGTAATGACAGACTCACCCAAAAGAAGCTAAAAGGGAAGAATAAGTTCTAATTAAACAACTTCAAGAGAAAGAGAGGCATTATGAGAAGTTGGAATCACAAATTGTGGCCCTACGGAAAGATTCTAAGAAAATAAAGTCTCAGCGAGATTTGAATCTTAAGTGGGTAAAGGCATTTGAATCTCTAGAAAAAATTATTAATGATTAATGCTCTCCTCTAATGAACACAAGACTTTGATACAATACAACTCAGAATCAAAACTACAAGATTCATATCTCATAGCTTTAGCATGAACAAATCCAAAAGCTTATGTCAATAAGGGAATTAATGGTCAACTTGATATAGGCAGCAGTAAAGCTCAACAAAGCAATATGAATCAAGCCACACATGAGTAAGGAAGCAATCAAGATCATAGATAGGACCGGTCTTCAGGTATAGAAGTTTCTTTAATAGTTATTGTTTTTCTTGTAACATTTTTTGCCATAAGGGCACTTTCTGCAAATCCAGCAAACGAAATGGAGGAAAACGTTATCCAAGGTAGAGATCTGACATGAGAAAAAAATAAAGTCAAAAGGAGCAGCAAATATAGAGTATGTCAACAAACTGGAGAATGGTCAAGCAAAGAAGCAGTTTATTAAGATTTTGTGGAAGAAGGAGAAGCAACCAAAGAAGTAGGGGAATACAGTCCCAACTGTAATCTATTGCACATAAATAATATTTATTAAAAGATTATAGAAGAGATGAGAGGTGTATAGCCTCAAGGGGAGCATATGGCAGCATGAAGAATGAAGATCAAATTAGTACCATTAGTAGTGTTTTGTGATTCAAAGCCTATTTTCACATTCAGGTTCACAGGATCAACCTGTCTATCGGATGCATATAATCATCTCATGGGTAGCCTTTAATACTATTAGGGTATCAAGGTCGTATCATTTGGTAGTAACCCTATTATGATTCATGTTTGGGAGCAAGAGTCATTCAAGATGCATCAAAGAGAGTCATCTTGCTCCATTCTTTTAAAGCATTCTTATGTGCTTTTAGAAGTTATGTAGCATTGTTGTTTCATCATTTAGTGCATTGGTTGAGTTTCCATGTTTTGGAGTCTTGGTTCAACCATATGTATGTTACTCTTGGTATGTTATATGAGTAATATTTTTTCATGACATGTAGTGGATCATCTTGGTTCAGTCATGAAAAATGGATGTGTGTGCAATATTACAACCCTGTAACATGTTGTTTTCATTATTGGGTCAGTTGGTTGAGTGGTATTAGTATCCAGGCATGCATTGGATAAAGATAGGAGTAATGTTTCAACCATATGTGGATGTTGTATGTCATGTTTTAGTCATTATACATCCCTGTATATTCATTATACAACCATATATGCTTTGAATTTGATATCATTTGTCAAAGTTTTGGTGGAGAGAGAGTCATGGTGATAGGCATGCTTACAAGAGAGTTATATATCAATCATATGTGCTTATTACAAATGTTGGGAAAAATATTGAGAGGGATGGTCGGGTGGGGGGGTGGCGGGGCGTAGGTGAATTAGTATTTTAAAAATGCACTTAAACTTTTATTTTCTTATTTAGATTTATGTACGTGACTACATTGAAGTAAACTTGCATATGTACGCAAATGCTATGCAAACAACTAGATTATATCCAACAATTAATTCATAATTTGTTTAACTTGATACAATGTATTAGTACTTCATTAAGCACTAATTAAACATTAATCATGTGCAGTGATAATAGAATAAAACATCACACATAAGCAACACATCAACACACATGACACCAAGATTTTTAGGTGGAAACCCAATGTGGGAGAAAACCAACGTTGTTGTCGTCTTTGTCTTCATCTTTTATTATAATGAAAAAATTCTTCCAATATTGTATCGGTGCAGACTCATACCAACATGTAGGAATCAACCTGCAGAAGGCTAAAACCTTTTCTCATTCTCCAACACCCAGTGGAAGGGAGCTCCAACCCCCTAATCGCATTTACCAACACCCACCAAAAGGAGCTCCAACCCCCTGATCTCATTTACCAGCTACCGCTGGAAGGAAGCTTTGACTTCCTCAGTAAAGGCTGCAACCCTCAAAACCTCTGTGGACCATGTTTCATTATTTTCATATTGGGTCCACCTGAACCAAAACATCAAACCTGTAGGCCACGTTTCATCAAATTTTCAGACTCGACCCACTATCATAATTTAAGCCCAATATCAAATCCCAAACTTAAACAAAACATTGTGTCAAATCATTGAATCAACTTAATCATCAAATCATTGAATAAACCAATTACTGGATCTCAAACAAACAAAGTAGCTAGATCATCTCAAATCACTATATACTTCTTCATCAAAATGTCATACTACTTACTGTTCATCACATAAACTAGATCTTGTCATTGCAATCCGTCGTCAATATTATGTCAGAATATATATTCCACTATTATGAGACATACCCGCGTATATACACACTTTCTCTTTAGATAACCCACGTACAAATCTTAAAACACTGAACCTTGAACTAAATCACTGCACTACTGAAATCAATCATTGAAACACATATTGACCTTGTCACAATCTCTGAAACAAATACAAATCATCATTACTATTCAACATTTCATAACATAATCAGTTCAACCTCAATCAACATTTTCAAACTCATATCATCATGGAAAACTTCATTGACAGACAATAATAAACACAACAAGACTGATCAAACATCATATTCAACAAAACCCTAACATATGTACATGACCCTTATAAGACACTTCTACAGATGTATACACCTTTAAATAAGAATACCCGCATACAGATCTGTCCATATTGCAGAATCGATACACGACTACCTAGAAGAAGATCTGCATATGTACATGATCTTTCTGAAGAAAACCTACGTACATATCTGTAACTATTGAATCATACCTTCGCTGCACAACAAAACATACATCAAACCCAAATATCGACATACAATGTAAAATACATCATCATCACAGATTTATCAACCCATAATTAGATTATTCAATGTGTATTCATTTCATATCTTTAATATTTGATCCATCATCACACTCTCGGGTGCACATTTATTTTAGATTAAACAATTCATCAATAACCCATATCATGCACAATTAGCGCCTTGATCTCCAACTCCTTATATAGATTAGGCCTTAGCCAATAGCTTAAACCAATTTTGTGGTCATGCCAATAGTATTCTTTGACGGGATCAAATATCTATTGTTGCATTCATCACTATGGGCCAATACCATGGTAAAGACACTTGGTATTTAGAATACCATGGTGTGGGAACTGTACACGACTTTTCTTCACCATAATCATGTATGTACGCAGATTTGATTCACGGAACCCACGTATACTTCTTTAAACTTTATTTTTATCATTCCTCTATCTATGAACTAATGTTCTTTTGTCCAATCTTTCTATCACATATGTACTCGCCTACATACTTATCTTGTTATCATGTTGAGATCTTTATTAAGTAGGTTGCCATCAAGGAAAACACATTTGTCATAATGCCAAAAACAACCATGAATTTTTTTATTTAGCCTTTTATCTCATTATGCACCATTAGTCATGGGTCATAATGAATCCATTGGTCCATTGGATGAGTAACACTTGATGTAAGCATGCATGTCAAAGAGTCAATCCATTTTTTCCTTTTGAGTGCAATGATGTAACAACCATGTTGTTTTATTGTTTCATTTATAACAATTGGTATCATAAGCAACCCCATTCAAATGTTCATGAAGAGCATGTTCAACAAAGTAGCAAAGAAGAAATGCAAGGTGTTGACTAGAGACTTGAAGGTAAGTTGGGGACATTGTTGGTATGAAGGCATATTGGTAGTTGATCTATTTTATCAAGCTAATCAATCGGTATCAACCTTTCCTACTGGTTTAATCTGATGTATTCAGTGGTGGTTCATGGTGTTTTAGTGGAGATTGCACCACCCTTTTCCATTGACGTCAAAGGGAGAGAGTGATGTAGCCACTAGCAAGGAATAAAGATCAGCCAGCTTGCAGAGGAGAAGTCAACTTTGGTGTTTGTGGTTGTAGGTTGATATCAATGCAAAAGTGGGACAACGTTGGCAGCATAGTGCCAGTCAGGTTGGCATTGATGTCGAATGTCAACCAACGTGTGCACACTAATCAGGTGGTAGTTTATTATCTCAAGTGATGGCATGTTACAAAACTTTAGTTACCAGAATTTGCTACAACACCTCAAGTTGCTACCATACTATTTATGTGGACAAATTTGGTGGATCTATTCATTGCTTCAAAGGTGTGAGTGAAATTACCCAATGATAATTGAAGTGGTTAAGGAATGCATTGATCAATTGATTTTCAAAATTTATGGTGTTGATCCGGTCATCAAATGATTAATTGAGTTGGTTACGGTCCACCTATGCGATTTGATCATCATTAATTATCTAACCCATGGATTTGGTCCCAAGATAATTCTCTTCATAGTTGTGAACACATTGATAATTCTGGTGTTCATCACAATGGTTTGATTTGGTCCATAAATATTGTTGATCTAGTCAATGGTCTAATAATGTGAACACATTGATCATTGGAGTAGTGGATCAAATGTCAAAAGGAGTATTTTGGTCATCGATTATTAGTTATGGTCCAAGCATCCCAGTTAAAAATTATTTCTTAAGAAACAATCTAGTCCATTTTTGGTTGGAAAATCATCAAATAAAACATTTATTTGTGCCCATGGTAATCATTGGGCTGAGGTGGTCCTCAGAAGCTATAAATATACAGGGCGATCAAGGATTTGAAGTGCATTTGAAGATTGATTGTCTAATTGTTTTGGCATCACCACGTATGTTTTTTTCTTTGGTTTCTTTGAATTGTTTGTTCTTGATCCAGATTGGTTCATTATATTGTTTTTCATCCATCTCAATATATTCATAGTGGAAAAAGTGGAGGAATTATCTCATGGAACCATTTTTACCGGCGAGACCCAATTTGGCGAAATGGGGTCTAAAACCTTCCGAGATCAATTTGTGATAGATGTTTTTTAGGGATAAAAATATGTCTCTGTAACCCAACACCTTTTCATGTTTTTCTACACATAGACATATTTCCAATGGTGCAAGAAGCGCGTTAATCGAAGTCCGTATGCAAAATTTATGCCACTCAGAAGTCAACCTTCCTATTTTCCACACCTATAGTTAGAGAGGATGTCACGTCAGCCCCCATTATTCATGGAAAATGGGTTAGCCACGCGAGACTCTATAAGAGTTTGTACTGTAACTCTAGTTAAAATTTGATGTAGTCAAACTTAACCACTAGTAGGTTATCAGGTTGTGTTATAACCGAACCACTAGGAGGAAGAGGCATTCCATTCTTTTGAGAAAAATTTGTTCCATAGTTGAGAAAAGATAGCCAAGAGAGATAGGAGTTAGAGTACACATAGAGGATCTATGCACTATAGCAACCAGTGGGCCATAAGCATTCCTTCTTTGTACCTACAATTGTTTTTTCCAGACAGAGAAAGAGAGTGAAGCGGCCTCACCTTTTAGCTGGGTTTTCTCCCGAAAGGGTTTCCTAGAGAATATTTTGTGTCTTATGTGTGTGTGAGCTTATTTTTTTCATAATTTTCATTCACATGCATGCACTAATTACAGTTAATTCTACAAATCTTAAAGTTTAATAAAACTGTAAAAGTGTAGAAATTCCGCATTTTAATATTTTATTATCAGATATGTTATGAGGAACTATCTAGTGGAATATCCATCATATTTTATAGATAATTTGGTATCAAAGCATGTTTCTTTAGGAATTTTATGGAAATTACATGGATCTAGATCAGCAAGGTTGAATATCATAAAACCCTGATCATGGTCGATGAATATGTAAAAAAACCTTGTGATCCTACAGAGGTGAGATTTACGTGGATAGAACAACAAGTCGCAGTTGTCAACCACAATGTAAGCCTCCTCATGGAGGACTTGAATAGCAAGCTGGGGCTATTTGGAGAATATGGGGGTTCGAATGCAAAGGAGAAATCTGAACAGGGATCGGAAAATTAGGGAGAAATAAAGAACCTGTCGAAGAAAAAATCTGGAAAAGATCAATCCAATTTGAGTGTCGTGAATCAGTCCATGTTTAAAATGGAAGCAAATTTTGATATCAAGCCATCCATGGTGAGATTGGAACCCTTAAGTTGAACAATTGGTTATAGCAACTAGAATTTTATTTCAGCGTCCATCAAATTGAGGAAGGACAAAAGATCTCATTCCCATGGGTGAAATTAGAGGGTCATGCACTGACTTGGTAGGAAACTACACGGAAACCCTAAGGTTGGAGGGAGAACCTCAAATGACTAAGTGAAATATTTCAAAACCCTCATTAGGTCATAGTTTTATCCCATTAGGTACATGGAGGACTAGTGGATCTGATGGCATTACTTTAGGAAAAATTCAAACCAAAGCATGCAAGAGTACACCATGGAATTCAGAAAGATGGCTATAATGTTAGGTATCTATCCAAAGAACCCATATGTACTCTTCAATTATTTGGGGACTCTTCATCATGAGAAATTGATGTTGTTCAAGCCCAAGTCGGTGGATGAGGCTTGTGTACAGGCACAATACCTGGAAAACATAGGTCTGAAGAGAGCACAATCAAGTGGATCAAAGAAGAAAGAGAAACATGACATTTCTAAGGAGGGGAAGTAGAAGCAAAAAAGGGGAAAAGATAAAAATATGAAAACAAAAACACACCAGTGAAAAGATCTTAGAAACCAATGCAACCACTGCAACATTCATGGCCATACATAGGAGAAGTGTTGGAAATTTCATCCAGAGCTAAACCTGAAGAATAAGAAGAAAGATAACAAGAAGAAGAATCGTATGGCCACGAATTCAAGCAGCCAAGTTGAAAGAATCTTAGACATGGATGAGAAGATCATTTGTACATTAGTGCAGAAGGAGGTTAATCTAAATAACCTTCATCAATAGGAAGAGAAAGAAATGACCAAACTCTTCCATATAAAGATATAGGTCTATTAGTGCTAATTTTATTGATGAAGTAGATCTAGATGTGGTTCCCCTTTATGTATGTAGAGTCATGTTTTGGAGTCCATACATGTACATGCTTGATGCAATATTCATGAGGAGATCCAATCAATATTGGCTCATCAAGGATGGAAAATTTTTCATCATCAACATGCATAAAGGAAAGCCAAAAATTTTATTGGTAAGTTTCAACCAAGCCAAGAAATTGATCAGTTCCAGCAAGAAGTATGTTTTATTATTTTTAAGAGAAGGTCAGTCTAAAGAGGAGTCAATAAGAGGCAAGGAATTCTTCGATGGGTGTAATAAGAAACAAAAACAACAATTGGAGGAGCTGTTATAGGAATATAGGGATGTGTTTCGAAATCCCAAAGGGTTACCACCTAAGAGAGAAGTGGAACATGAGATCTAGCTATTGTAGGACATCCCATTTCCAACTATTGGGTTGTATAGGTAGTCTTTTATAGAAGCAAGTGAGGTGAAGAAACAATTGCAGTGGTTGTTGGAACAAGGTGTCATTCGACTGAGTACATCTCAAAGTGGGTCACCGATCATCATTGTGCCAAAGAAGGATGGGACTTGGAAAATGTGTATAGATTATAGGGCGTTTAATAAAATCATGCTCAAGAACAAATACTCGCTAGCCAGGATAGATGATCTACTAGATCAATTGTAGTAAGAAAATTGCTTCACCAAGCTGGACTTGAAGTCTGGATATCACCAGGTTCGATTCAAAGAAGAAGATACATGGAAGACCGCTTTCAAAACCAGACAAGGTTTGTGTGGGTAGTTAGTTATTCCATTTGGCCTATGTAATGCACCAGCTACATTTATGAGATTAATGAATCATGTACTGTGCCATTTTATAGATTCATTTGTTATTTTCTATTTGGATGATATACTGGTATATAGTTCTACCTAGGAGGAGCATATTTCACATTTGGCGTAGGTGCAGGAAACATTGAAGAAGCACTGACTGCTAACAAATCTCAAGAAGTGTGAGTTTGCACAACAACCCTTGGTGTATTTTGGGTATGTGATTGGTGGAGGAGAACTGAAGATATATCCTTCCAAGGTGGAGGCCGTCATGAAATATTTAGTGCCTACTAATGTTTGTGAGGTTAGGAGTTTCATTGGGGTAGCACATTACCAAAGGAAATTCATATCCACATTTTCAGTGGTAGAAATACCGCTACATGCCATAACAACAAGTGGAAATAGTTTCCAGTGGGGGAAAGGTTAGTAGAAGGCTTTCAAGGATCTAAAGAAGAAGATCAGTCAAGCGCCAGTTGTGGCATTACCATAATTGCAATGACCCTTTGAAGTGGAGATAGACGTGAGTGGGTATGCAATGGGAGTTTTCTTGATGCAAGGAGGAAGGCTTGTATGCTACCATTAAAAAGTATTTCATGGGGTAGTTCTTAACTTCCCTACCTAAAACAAGGAGCTCTATGCCATAGTGCAAGCTATGAATGTCAAGATACACATGAAATGTGAACAATCATGAATGATGGGACAATTAATTGTGTTTATTATTAACTTAGATGTACATTTATAATACATTGGAGTGATCCATGGATTCATCTTCCAAGGTCTCTTGGACTCCCTTTGACTGTTCAACTTCCACACCAACCCTTAGAGGAATAGGTGTCCAACATTCCCCCCCTTAATTCGAAGGGGTATGTATGAGTCCAAGAAGAGAGTTGTAATACAAAATGTGAAAAAATGCATGGAAACACTAGGTTGAATGTGCTCTCTAAAATATTGGTATAAGGTGATGGTTTAAGGATGACCACCAACAATGGAACACTTAGTGCAATTCCCTAAACTCTTCCAAATATGGAAAGAAGTTAAAGTCTTCTGCTAGATGAATTTCTCCTAATGCTTTGACAAGGGACACCTTCATCCTAGAAAAAGGAGGTCTCAACCCCGCATAGATGGTTTAAAGGTTGACCACCAACCAAAGGCATTCTCAAGGGAATCTTTGTCTCTGGCTACATCTTTGAATCTAGTATGGCAGGTTGTGGCTCAGGCTTGCTTGATGTGGCTTTGAAGCTTATATATGACCATTACTTCCCCCCTTGTCAGATACAAGGTGAGAATACAGAGAAAACTCAACTGCAAGATCTTTTAATATTCTAGAAGAAATTCTAACATATGACTGAAACATCTTCTTGGTTGTTGAAGCCCATTGCCAAGAGGTGATCCATCCAAGATGAATCTTTGTTCTTGTAGGAGGTTTGTTTTTCAATCATCTATGTGAAGAATGAGTACGCTAACCACAATGGTTGCATGGATGATGATAAAAACAATGATCTTTCCCATGGCCAACTCGGTAACAGTGTTGGCATTTAGCAATCTATTGTTGCTATTGTGGAAGAGGAGTAGAATCTGGAACATCTGAAGGTGAACTATCATGAAGAAATCCAACACTTTTAAATTGAATGGGCTTGGAATAATCTTAAATATGAAAGGCCCCCTCCTTATCATATCCAAGAGTTGTTATGTGCTTGTTGTTGACAAGATCCTCCCAAGGTTTGCTGATTCGCTTGGGAAGTGCAAGTTGAATTTCTACTTCTACATGCAAATCTACTCTTGAACTTGGAACTAAATGTGATTCAAACTCAAATTTATATTCTTGATGCTGATGGGAGTCTATCTCAATATTCTAAATAGAAACAGGGTCAGAATGATGACTCCACTGTTGTAATTCTTCTTGTTGTAACTATGATTTAAACTGCAAAAATTCAATGTTTTCTTGTGCATGTTGTAGAGAGGTTTGGATATCTCTGAGAGTGTCTTTGTCAACTTTAACTATGCTTCCACCAGTATATAAGATTAGAGTTCTTAATAACTCTAATAATCCACAAATTTTCTCCATTTTTCAAATAATCATGTCAACAAATGACCAAAAATGTACTTGTAGAATCAATAATGGTTTTAGAAAATTAATTTTCCAACTTTTGAAATTCAATGTGAAAGAGTCTAAAAGTGTTCACTATATGTATCAAGACAATAATTGGGAAGCACAAGAACCTCCTTCTCTTTATCTACCACAACTTCAACATATTCAAATTCCCTGATGTTGCGAAAAAAGAGAGTCGGACTTCACTAGACATTACAGTCGGAGAACTTGTTCTATGTTTAACTGTAGACTATAGAATTCAGTCAAGAATGGAAACATCATCGACTAATTCACCGAACTTGAAATCATAATGGACGTTACTTAAAGACATTTTTTAATGCAGATATTTTAGGAGAAATTACTTGTCATAAGGGAATAAGCCACAAAAAAATTGTTGTATGCACACAATATGAATATATCACCTCTATAAAGAATCATTCTATTATGTAAAACTTGGCCACTCTTTTATATAACTATGTACCAAACTCCAATATGACATGTACCATTCAGTCGACAGCTGACCAAACATACAGTATTGATTTTACATGGTTCAACGTAGGTTCCACAAGCATATACTTTAAGGTTTAATGCATATATTACTATTCAAAGCTCATACCAGGAATGACAAATAAAGACTGCACATATATAAACTTCATGCTACAATGCATTTCTTAACATTCCTCTATGGCCTCGATTTCACACATTTTTTAATAGTTTTCCACGACTTTCACAAGTCAGCCGAAAAAACTAGGTTCATTTCTATCTATCTGATAGCTTACCCAACAAAATCATGCAGTTCTGGGAAACCAAGAAGTCCATGGACTTAAAACCAAAGTCCTCAAATCAGACACAATCATAACGAGCATGGAATGTGGGTCTTATTTTGCTCCAGAACCATTGTTTGAATTGCAAAATCAGAGCACAACCGAAAATACATGAAGCAAATTCTTTCTGATCATGGTAAGCGGCATATGGTGGTTGGTAAGCCTTGTTTGGAAGGAGGCCTACAATACATATGACTATGGGAGCAATGCAGCCATAAAAAACAAGGAGTATGTGTTAAATATAACGTTGTGTAATTTTACACAAGAGCCTCTGCACCAACGTTATATGTATTAACAAAAAATTAACACAATCACCCTGCGCGGTAAAGCTGGAAAGCCGAAGTGGTGGTGTAATGCTCGGGCCTGGTCTCAGTCCAATTTTTAGTCATGAAACAAAACGACCAACACATTCTTCAAGAACCTCAACTCATAAATATTGGAGCAAGAAAAGAAAAGAGTGGTGGTGTTGAGGTTGGTTTTGCAAAGGAACATAGAAGTAGGAGGCAAGGTACAAATGGATAACTTGTTTGACGCCACTCAGAGGTTTGGCAAGGAAGCTATTCTCCGAAAGCATGATTTCAACTATGATTTTGAGTGTCAAACAATGGGGAAATACGTACCAGTAGGCACTAATATTTAATCACTCTTAGCCTTTGTAAATCCTATTGATAAAATTAGCATCGAACTTAACTTGGTTCCGCTGGAGAGCCTGATCTAGGAACACAAATCCGCAACATCAAGTGATTAGGTGATTGGGTCGGCTTGCTAAGTAAGTGCCAAGTTTCTCAGAATCTGCAGAAACTATGAAACCCAACGTACTACCTCTAGGAATTTTTTTTGTTCATAAGAAAACTTGTTGAAACTATTGATGAGAAGACAGAGTCAAAACCGATAGGCTTAGGACAGGGAATGTTTTGTTTTTATTTAGGAGAGGTGTTGCATTGTCAGAGGCTTTTGACAACCTCACTATGGCAAAGGTATTTTGAGCCTGGGAAACAACACTTAGAGCTTTGACAGGACACAACAATGCATGCAAAGGAATAACATACTAAAAATATAGTTCTGAGGGGCACCAAGTTTTTCAAGTAGATTTTAGAGCGTTAGAGTAGGTGCACATGAGGAGGAGCATTTTACATGCCAAGCTAAGAATGAAAAAAAAAATAGAAATGGAAGAGCTGATATGCACATAAATGCCACAAAATCAATAGATTTCACAAGATTGAGTAGGTTAGGAAGTTACTCCCTCTGATACCATGTCAAGAGACACATGAAATGTGAACAGTGATGAATGATATAACAATTAATTGCATTTCTTATTAACTTAGATGTACATTTATAATACATTGGAGTGACCCTTGGATTCATCTTCCAAGGTCTCTTGGACTCCCTTTGATTGTTCAAATTTTATACCAACCCTTAGAGGATCAGGTGTCAAACAAATAAGTGGAATCACTATCTAATGGGAAAGGAGAAAGTAATCCACACAATTTTTTATATGGGATTTACGATTGCAAACAAAAGTATCTCCCCTAGGTCGGTGGCTAACCTAGAACAACAGAGAGACAAGGAACACAAGTATTTTCCTTAAAGTAAATAGATGACAGAGTCAAGCCTACCTGGAATTCTTTGCCCACTTCACTCCTTCTTTAGCTTGGAATCTCCAATTCTAGCTCTGAATGTCGAAATTAGAAACTACACAGTCAGATAACACAAGCCAAGAAACTATGAGATCTATGCAGTATCATCTAAGCACTTCATTCAATATATCAACATGGTATTGAAATATATGAAATAATAACATCGCATTTAGGAAATAAATAATTATTTGCATTAATATAAATGGAAGGAGATTATCACTATAAGTATCAGTTGATCTTGTAGAAGAGCTCCTCCAAGTTGTTGACTTGTTCTTTCCTTGTCACAATATGCACCTCCAATCCCCCTAAACGCATGAGATGATGACCACTCACTACAACAACATAAGGGTAGAATTAGTTTCCAAAAGCCAACCCAAAACTAATCATGTGCTTGTGGAATGAGGTAAATATATAGGAAGGAGAGGCAATTCATGAATTCTTATCCATTTACCAATCTAGGTTTGAGATCCAAAAGTGATGGGAGGATGAGCTCAAGGAATAAGAGGGTGATTTCTCCAAAGGTGGAATTAGATAGGATTTGAATGTTTATCCAGGGTAAATGGTTGAAACAACCTCTGGAATCTTATGGAAGAGGAAGCTTCGGAAAATAAAAATAATAATAATAATATATAAATAAATAATAAAATTAATAATAATTAAAAAAAATAAATAAAAATAATTAAACCAAATAAATATAATTTAATAATAAAAAAATATAATATTATAAAATTAATTAAAATTTAAAATTTAAAATTTTAAAATTTAAAAAAATAATAATTAAAAAAATCTTGAATTTCTGGAATCAATGCACCCCCACACTTATGTAAAGTGCACTACATAGCACCCTGAGAGAAGGAGAGATTGCACTACAATGCAGTTGCTCAGTTACATAGGGTGTGTTGGTCCTTAAAATGATTGAAACAAGGTGCTTTCATGAAGAAACTTAGGGATTAGGGAGAGTCATGATTAGGGCTTTGTGAAAGGATGATGACAATATGTTGAAGGATGTGAATTGGTCCCATTTGAAGGGCTATTGACCAGATGTGACAAAATGGCCTATAACATAGATCACCAGTCATTACAGTACTTGCA
Organism: Pinus taeda; assembly: GCA_000404065.3. Taxonomy (NCBI): domain Eukaryota; kingdom Viridiplantae; phylum Streptophyta; class Pinopsida; order Pinales; family Pinaceae; genus Pinus; species Pinus taeda. The sequence continues at coordinate 38,591 of APFE030342080.1, read as the reverse complement.
GGCCTGAAGTAAGCGACAGCAGACCAAGCATTGCAAATGGATGGGTCTTTTACAACATTTTCATTTGGTGATCAAGTATAAGAAGGGCATCACAAACAAGTTGGCCGACATGATGTCCAAGCCACCCACATCAAATATCAAAACTTTGGGACTCTTGTGCACATGGAGCCATTCACCCATGATGCATATAGAGAAGAATATTCAAAAGATGAGTACTTCAAGGAGGTGTATCAGCAGTTGCAGATTCATAGTCATGTGCACGATGGAAACAACATCGTTTACTACCATCTCTAATATGGGTTAGTCTATAGGATGGATAAGCTATGTGTTCCTAAAGGTGATTATTTGTAGCTGATCAAAGAGGCTCACACCTCCAAGGTTGCAGAGCACTTTGGTGTAGGGAATATCATGGCTAACCTGCAAAGGTGTGTGTATTGGCCCAACATGCAAGAGCAGGTAGTTAGGTTCATAAGAGGATGAATGTTTTGTTGTACTGGCAATCCTAGCAATAGGAAACCGGGTCTATATCACCCCTTACATGTACCTACTCATGCTTCGGAAAGCATTTCCATGGACTTTATGGGAGGTTTACCAACAACTAGGATGGGACATGACTACCTGGTCATGGTAGTTGACAAGATCAGCAAGATGTGCGTTCTGATGCCCTATAAAAATACCATCAATGGAAAATAAGAAAAAAAGACATTCTTTGGATGGGTCTGGGTGCACTTTGGGATACCAAGGAGCATCATTTTAGATAGGGATACAAGATTTCTCAATGCATTCTAGACTACGTTGTGAGAGAGGATGGACACAAAGTTGAAGAGATCTATAACATTCCATCCATAGACAGATGGGCAGACAGAAGTAGTTAATAGAACTTTGGTGCATCTTTCGAGGGGATGCAACCATAAGCATCCGAAGACCTACAACATTCTTACAACAAAGCAGTCCACACTTCTACAGGAAAGTCTCCATTTGAGACTTGTTTTTTATATTTTCCACCTTCACCTTTGGATATTGCATATGGGAGATAAGGAGAAGTGAGGGAAGATCTTATAGGAGATGCCTTAAGGGCTAAAAATTCTATAGAGAAGATTAGGCAGATCCATCTACAGGTACAAGAAACATTGTAAAGGTCACAGGAGATGTATAAGGCCAGGCATGATCAGCACAGAAAAGAGAAATCGATTAAGGTGGGAGACAAGCATGGCTACAATTGAACAAGGAGAGGTTGTAGGGGTCTGGTAAGAAAATTAAAGCTCTTAGATATGGTAACTTTGAGATAATGGAAAAGGTGGGTGATAATTCCTATCGACTCAGTTTACCATCATATATGTGCATTTACTCAGTTGTGAATGTGGATAATTTTAAACTCTATGAGCCTTACATGCTAGATTAGGAAGAGGAACATGTCCTACCCTTAGTGCAAGATTTGGCACCCGATTCTTGGGAAAATTTGACAAAATATACATCTTCGTAGAAGAGGTCCAAAGCTACAAGATAGGGGTAGCATGGCCTTTGGCATATTAGGTTGAAGGGACAACTTCCAAGAAAATCTAAATGGTACACCAGAGAGAAGGTGGAGGAAAAATTTCCTCACCTCATTTAGTAAAAGCTTTTGGGACAAAAAACCTCTCAAAATGGGGAGGTGTGATCCGGATTGGATCATCATATTGTTTTTCATCCATCCTGATGCATTCAGAGTGGAAAAAGTGGAGGAATTATCTCATGGGGCCGTTTTTACCGACGAGGCCTAGTTTGGCGAAAGAGCGTCTGAAATCTTCCGGGAACATTTTGAGGAATCAAATGATTTTTTAGGGGAAAAAATTTACCACTATAATATGGCACCCTTTTATGTTTTTCTACACACAAATATATTTCCAAAGGCACAAGAAGCGCATCAATCGGAGTCTGTATGCAAAAGTTATGCCACTCAAAAGTTGACCCTCCTGTTTTCACACCTATATTTCGGGACGATGTTGCATCAACCCCCATTATTCATGGAAAAGGTGTTAGCCACGTGTTTTTGATGTAAAATAATTTATAAGAGTTTATATTGGAACTCTAGTTAAGAGTTGATGTAGTCAAACTTAACCACTAGTAGGCTATTAGGTTGTGTTATAACCGGGCCATTAGGAGGAAGAGGCATTCCATTCATTCGAGAGAATTTTGTTCCATAATTTAACAAAGATAGCCAGGAGAAATAGGAGGTAGAGTACACAAAGAGTATTTGTGCACTTTAGTAACCCATGGGCCATAGGCATTACATCTTTGTACCCACAACCTTATTTTCCAGACAGCGAAAGAGTGTGAAGTGACCTAACCTTCTAGCTAGTTTTTCTCCCAAAATGGTTTCCATAGCATATTTTGTATCTCATGTGTGTGTGAGAGAGCTTATTTTTGTCGTTATCTACTTTTTTTCATAATTTACATTCGCATCCATGGACTAATTAAAGTTTCTTCTACAGATCTTAAAGTTCAATAAAATTGTAATAGTGTAGAAATTCCTCATTTTAATATTACCATATTTGTTGTATTGAACTGTCCAATGGAATATCCATGACAATTTACAAAGCAGTTCTAGCATAAGTTATAAGGAGATTATGGTTGAAGAGTGATTGACCATTTGTTTTGGCACCAAGATAGATTTGCATTAAGTTGAATGACAGAGTTTTTATATGAAGTCAATATGTATATATCTTAAGCAAATTATTGAATTTAAACATGTGAACGCATTAACTTCAAGTGATCCTTTAATTTGGTATTTTTTGTTTTGTGTTTATCACAATGAATGCCTTAGTGTAAAAATTACAAAATATCCCTGGCCATGGATCAATTGAATAACTAGATGGTAAGAAATTGGAAGATAATTGTCAGTGCATTTGTATCAATGTAATGGGTATGGAGAAATTCGAAGGTTTGTAGTTGTACATTGGGCATAGTGGATGGATATTATGTGCTAGAATTAAATTGATACAAAGAAAATGTATGATGAGGTCATTTTGACCCAAGAACTTGAACACATTGATTATGAATTAGTGGAGTTGATTTGGTCCAATAGCTAGAGACAGAGCAACCTAAGCACATGTATTGAAGTACCTTTGCATGGGAGTAGCAGATCAATGGTAGAGACAAATTATTTGGGGAATTGATTTAATCTATGTGCTAACAATGCTTTAGCAGAGGCTGGAAATGACAGAGTATGATATTAAAAAAAGAGTTGTTGTTGTAGGGGTTTTTGTGTTTGCATATATTATATCTATATGTATGGCATAATATTAAAATGTTGATCCAGAGCGATGAGGATTAGATCAAATCTATATAACATATGTGTGTGATATTGAGTGCACACTCATACCTGTATGAATTGTCAAAGTATGAAGTGCATGTGTTGTAGTACTTCTGCATATCAATGGCAGAATGGAGTGATTTTTAAGTGCATTTCTTGTAGAATATATTTATATGAGATATAGATGGCTCATTTTTTAAAGTGTTTTTTGCATGAGAGATAAGAAAAATAGAAAATGGGTGTGTGAGATTAGTGACAGTGAATTGATTGCATGTTCTAGTTTGTGAAAATTCTTGTTAGCATTGTATATATCCTGTTACAGTTGTAATGTTCTTGTGATAGAGTATTTGTATGTTAATAGTGTATGTGAAAGGTTGATGTTTCTAGATTATTGAGTATCTTGATCCATTATATATGTTGTTGTCTATTGTATTGTGTAGTTGAGTGCATGATTATGGTACTGTTTGAGTCAAAGTGTTGGATTTTAGAGTTACGAACACAGCTAGATGAGTTAGTTGATGACAAAGATTTTCATGAGAAGAAGGTAAATGTTGAGCATTGTTATCAATGAAGAGATTTGTTAGAAATTAATTTATGGAGAAATGAAATACAAAAAATATTGTGGAAACACAAATATAGAAACGCACAAAACAAGAGAGTCACGGATATACGTGGTTCACCCAATTTGAGCTACTTCCATGGAGAAACAGCCAGTCCTTCCTTTTATAATTGAGCAAAATGAAGAGATACAACCTACAACAAATCCATTGTAATTTCCTATTCACTCTCACACACAACTTCCTCTCTCTTTCTCGCTCAGAATAATAACACAATCGTAATACAATTCCCTCATATAGAGCGAGGATTTCCTTCTAGGGAAAAACCCTAAATTAACATAACTTCTACCTTCATATCATAGACCTAATGAAAAACCCATATTGACTATGAAATAACAATATTTTACAAGGAAAATTTTCATCTATTTTTAGCTTTGGTTGCACGGCCCTTGAACCCCTGTCAAGGCGAGCTCATAAAAGTTTCCGTCACCCCCCCCCCCCTGATGG
>APFE030342080.1:19793-32916 GCA_000404065.3 Pinus taeda | reverse complement strand
CCCTCCCCCCCCCCCCCCTGATGGTGATTAAACAAGCAGTGTTGCCACCCTATTAGGAACAAGGATCCAACACAACTGAAATAATACCTTTGAATTAGGAAAATAATCAATCTCCACACCCAACAAGATTATGATGTATGTTGTTGAATCTAATGAGTTTTTTGTTGTGTCTTGGGTTGTTGGTGGTCTATAGATTTGTGCATATGCTTCAAATTTATTTTATCTAATGAACAACTATGTTAAATCCATACGTTGCTTTGTGTTCAAGGAATATTTTAAGAACCACCCTAAATTTTTATGTATAATAAATGGGCTAATCCCCATGATACATAGGAAAAATGGTTGGCGATTTTATCAATAATATAATATGTATATATAATTTTTTTGGCGAATCTCTCACCAGATTATATTATCTTGTACAGTGATGGAGAATCTTTCACTTAATTATAAAATCTTGTAAGATCTTGGAAAATCTTTTACTGAATAATAAAACATTGTGAAGTCTTGCGAATGTTTTGTTAAAGTATGAAACCATATATGATAATAAGAAAACATATTCATTAAACTGTAATATACTAACATACATGTTTGGAAAAAAGAGACATAATTTTCTCTTCCTACAAACAATGTTCCACGTTTTATTGGTTGTGTTTGTCAAGGTTGTTATAATACACTCTTTCATATCCTTCTATTAGTTTTGATAATATTCCACAACAAAGTTCTTGTAGGTGTTGATATTGACAATGAATTCTGTCAAGGTAGGAGAGATTAATCTTTTCTCTACAACTTTTGTCAAGCTACCACTTTTTCCAAGTTATCAAATTTCTTTCTTATTCCATAGACTCCAACTACGAGATTAAAAAAAAAAAACGCACACATCAATTTTGTTTGCCCCAACACGCCAACAAGTAGCAAGCTCCAACTATATTAGATAAGAAAGTATTAGGTATCCCAAAGGCTTGAAGGGGATCTAATTGAAATAAGTGACCATTGTGAGAATCCTTCCAATCATTATATGAATTTATAAATGTAGATTTATTATTATTTTAATTGGAAATCTTCAATTAAATAATAAAATTTAATTACGTTTCTCCCAATCTAAATTGCTTATTAGCATAATTCACTACCCTCATAGGTCTCGCATTTTTTAATAGCGTTGTAACATGTAGATTAATATCCTTTTTGGTGAACAATCTCCACCTTTTAGGAAAATATGGTGCAGTGGCTCCAACCCCTACAACCCCTACAGATCATTAGGACAAACTAAGAATAGCACAGAAGATGAAAGGTTGTACAAACTGGCTTATTTTTCAAACAACTAATCCAACATTAGTATATAAACTTTTTCATGAAGATAGCATATTGAGAATGTTTGAAAAATGGTGAGAAATCTTCTGCCAGGGTGATGCGGAAAGAGTGATAAGGTTTCATTGTTTTGAATTTTTTTTGTTAAATCAGAAAAAGTTAAAAACCAGTAATAACGAAGATATTGGTATTTTTTATTAGATTTTGTGAAGTGACTAAATGTAACTTTAACCATTCACCTTAAATGCTTTTACAATATAATTTCCTAAGCCTATTTAATATCTTTATTATTATAAAAACCAACCTATATCCATCTTAACTCCACATCTACCACTCTTAGGGGGATGAAATATATTTATCCCTCTGAGCACTTGGTAGACCCAGAATTAAGATGGATCTAAGATGATAGAAATTCCCCTTTAAATAGTCTATGCTCATACGAATACCATGGTATTACCATGGGTTAACATAAACCTGAAGCTTAAAAATTACTATTAGTAATTTATAAAAATTAATAAAATTAATAATTGATTTTTATTTTAACCAAGTTAAACCAAGCTAAAATTTTTAACATACATTAAATTACAACATCCATTTTTACTTGATCCACCAAGCCTCGAGAGGGATCAAATATTTTTTCACTCTATGCTAGTTTGCATATCACCATATTTGATACCTCTCGGGCGTTAGTAGATCCAGAGTAAAGATGGATCTATGCTGGTTTAATTCCCCCATTTAAATAGGCTACATTCTAGGTGAATACCATGGGTCAATACCATGTGCCATTTTTATTTCTATTAATACTAATATTAGGGTTAACAATGTTTTTTTGCATGGTATTAATAACAATCTAGTCCATGGTATTTGTCCCATAGTATTTTGCCCATAGGTTTCACCTAAATATAACGTGTTTTTTTAGTGTTGGTAAATATAAGGTGACTTATGGAGTAAATATAAAAAAATGTTTTATTTGTTTACCATACCTCTCCTTTATTTATATTTTTATTAATTTACCATATTTCTTTTACAAATATGGTATTTAGCCCATAGGATTCACTTAAATAAAACCTTTTTTTGAGCCTTCTGTTGTGGCCACCAACAACCCCCCTCCTTCTTTAGTATTAGCAATAACATAAAACAAGTGGGGACCCTTAGTAAAAAATTCAATTTTTTTTTTGTATTATACTCCTTAAAAATATATCACATCGCGAGAAGAGAGTAGAACATTTCTATATGAGCACAATAAAAACTGCGAAAAAGCGACACGAAATTCATCGCATCGCATACATTAAGAAGCACCCATAAATGAAGATCTTAAGAAATCTCCGATGGCCGATATACGACATCGCATGTCGCAACATCGCATAAACAACACACAATGATTTAACACGATCTGCAATCTTGCGATAAACATGATGTTGTGATGCTACAATCTGCGATCTGCGATCTGCGATATCACAATCTTGACAAAATGCGATAACGCGATAACGTAATGCAAGTTGCAGAAATCGCCCATCGCAAATTTCCCTCGGCTCAGTATTCAAGAAAAGCTATCAGTAAACAAAAAAATTGGATGCACACGTTAAAGAAAATTAATTAATGTATGCCAAAGTGTTAATGAAGGATAGTTTTGTGTTTGTCGAAGAGCCAGTTCACAATGGGTGACATTATTTTATACATTCGTAGAGCTTAGAGCTTTCACGTCAATATTTATTGTCATTACTCTTTTCCTTTGTGTGAACTGCAGGAATGAAAAACAGGAAACATCTAAAGAAAAAAGGAAAGCGTCAACGCTTCGAGACAAAGAAGAGATGCCCTCATAAACGGATACCGCATGCAACGGAACCACAGATTCCAGAGCATTTCTGAACAGATGCTGACATCAATAGCTGACTCAACACTCAGGGTCAAAAGTTCACAAAAGCAGCATGTTTACAAAAAATATTGAAGCTTAAACCCGGTAAAGGAAAAGGCGAAAGGCGAAAAACGCACCAGAAAGGCCCGGATAAAAGAACGAAGGCAATTTTAAATACGCTAAGAAAATTGTTCAGAAAGCAAGGTCCCTAACTTGCTTAGTCATTCGCAAGTCCGAAAATCAAGATAGCAAAGGCAGAAGCAATTTGAGGGAAATTTTGGTCATTACCAAGTATATACGCAGTTAATTCACCCAGCCAGAAGATGATTCCCAAAAAATATCTTCTAGTTTACTAAAAAATGGTGCCAGCACTTGCCATTTCTATTTGCTTAACTCAAACAAAAGCGGAAGGCAACTAGTCGACTCTTCCCAGGAAAATGTTGAATGCTTGCAACATTAAGGAGCAAAAGGAGAAATAGTTAGGAATTAGATTCAATTTTTTAGAAATAAGTTTGCTTAGAAAAAGGGCGGTCATTTAAACCGTATCCTAAATTTATGTAGTTAAGTTATTTAGTTAGCAGTATTTAAACCCTTCTCATGCATTTAGAGAAAGGTCCAGAAATTTGTAAAAAACTTGTCCTCAGAACATGCACTTTTGCACCCTCAGAGGAGGTTTTGATGAATGAACGGATCAAGATTTATTGATGTTTGAATTTGGTATATGCTACTGATGTTTCACTTCTATACTCTTAGTAGATATTAGAACAAGGAGAGATAAATCATTGTTGCTTGAAGCTTCTGAGTAAAACCAGTCATAAATGGTACTTTTATCTCTTGACCATTTCTACTTATATTCTTAAAGCAATATACAATTTTTAGTTGTTTATATATTATTACGTGAATGTTTGTGTTACCGTTTGGCACTTTTGTACGGTGGAGCCATTTATTTATGTTTAATGTGTGAATAACTTATTATGCGATATGTTGTTCACAACTGTTTTGCCTAACCTTTTATGAAAAGTGGTTCACCTTAATTGATTTCCACTCTTATAATCATTGAATGATCTTTATTACCAGTTATTATTTGAAATATCTTTAGATCGCATAATAGAAGAATTACATCCCGGTTTAGCATAGATTAGATGTGTTGTTTTCATTAGATTACAGTAGCATAGAGTTAGATTAAAGTAGTTTAGATAGGAACTTTTAGATCAACAACATCCAATTATGCACACACACACACCCTTAGATTGGGAAATTGGTCCCATTATCCCCAGTTGGACCCGCTATACCAAACGGATAAGGAGCTGCCAACCAAGGACCGGACCGAGCGGGTATCCCCCTTGTTGTCGACCTGATTTTCGGGGCTTCAACATATTTGGCGCTAGAAGGAGGGCCTGAACTATGAATGGCACCTAAATCAAAATATAAATACCATTCTGAGAGTAAATCGCCCTCATCATCTCCCCTAACTTCCCCAGTACGTTTAAATCCAAAGTCAGAAGTTGCTCGAGTATCAACCGCTGCTACACACCCTAATATTTCAGACCAATCTACCATTGAACCTCCTGAAGTTGAATCTCTGATTCACAAACTTCAGGGATTTTTCTTTTCTCCTCAGAGGTCTGATAAATCTCAAAGCAATGTGACTTCACAGTACAATTCTGCTCAACCCCTAACCAGGTTAAAGAGTGAAAAATTTGACATTCAGCCAACTGAGTTGCCTCTTCCCACCAGGAAAAGAGCGAGGAAATTACCGCAAGAGTCTGACAGTGAGACTCTTTCGTCTACATCATCCATTTCAACTACCCCACCACGAAGTCAACCAGCCACACCTCCATTACAAACCATCATCCATCCGTCTACTGGAACTCCCACAACCCCTCTTCAATCATCTATGATCATAGTATCCTCATCTTCCCACCCACAGGGATCATCTTCTGCACTTTCCTCTACTAGCATCTCAACGATGGCCCAGTCTCCATGGAACAACCCTGGAGCAGTTTTAATGCCTGCGCCCTTGAGTCAAATATTGGCACATCCTGAGAAATGGCTGCCCAAATTCAATCCAGAAGCAGGCATGCTAGCAGAAGAACACATAAACAATTTCATGCTTTCTATCAATCTCAACGAGTTACTAATGAAGACGTTGTTGTTCGGCTTTTTCCCTATACACTGCAAGGGACAGCCGGGTCATGGTACTTTTCACTACCCTCCAGGTCTATCACAAGTTGGGATATCTTCCAGAATCAATACCTTACCAAGGTTGGTGATGACAGATCAACGGCAACGTTAATCAATGACCTACCCAATCTTAAAGCCGAAGCTAAAAAGCCTATCAAATATTTCAATTTACAGTTCAATAAAATTCTCAACAAAATACCCACTGCTTCCCAACCCAGCAAAGAAGTACGATGTGAATGGTATATTACTGCTTTACCATCAAACACAGCAATCTTCGTGGATAGAGAAAATAAAACAACCTTAGTTGAAAACATGACAGAGGCGATAGCAGTAGAGAGACACGTAATAGCCCTGGAAAAGAAATCTGCGATAGAGGAACGCAAATCTAAAAAAGTCTCCTTCAAAGAAGACTCCAAAAAGAAACGAGAAAAAGACCCTTTCGATTTGGAAGGATTGCAGAAAGTTTTAAAGACTGTGTCTAATGAGATGGTTGACATAAAAAAACAAGTAGCAGAAACTTCTTCAAAAAAGCCCTACAGAGCTTTTAAAAGAGGTCCTTCAACGGATGCAAAACCACCCAATGCCATTTCAAATGTTGAATCCGAGGAAGAGGAAGAAGAAGAAAGTGCCACTGAAGGGAAGACTGATGACGAAGAAGTTGTGGAATTACAAGGAATGTGGGATTTCATCCTCCCATAAGAAGAAGATCAAGAAGTATTTCCAGTTAGCACATGAAGCAAAAATCAGCTTGATCCTCCCCAAACTACCTCTAAGAAGAAGAGTGAAAATCCTGCAACAAAAGATAAAGTCGCAACAAAGAAAACGACCACTAAAGCGACTCAATCTAGCCCAGTCCAAGCAGATCAAACAACTCCATCAAAAACACTGATAGTGTTGGATGAAATGGAGTACAATATTATTGATGACATGAAAAAGACTAGGGCTAATATTACCCTTTACGAATTGAGCAAATTGAAACATCAACAAAAGATAATGATGAAAGAATTACATGTTGTGCCTATTGCATATTTTCCTACCGATGTACTCTCTCAAGCTTCCCACAACATGGGAGGACCTCCAACTAGCGCGATCAATAAGATTGATCCAAACGACATTGCCTTGATTGGAGGAAGATCAAGATCTCACACTCCCCCGTTTCTTCTCACTTATGAAATTTTCAACAAAAATGTACAAAATTTTTTGGTAGATTCCAGTGCTTCATTGAATATTTTACCCAAATCAATATGTGCCAAGTTAAATGTTCAACCACAAAAAACCGCAGTGCGCATAGTTCAACTTGATTGATCTCAAGTCGAAGTGATGGGTGAACTTAATCAAGTAACCATAAGATTGTCATCCAACCCGAAGATATGTCAGGTTATTGACATTCTAGTGGCTGATATCCCAGAATTCTATGGCCTAATTCTTAGCAAAGATTGGTCCAAAAAACTCCATGGATACTTCGCAACCAACTGGTCGCACATGTGGTTACCCTACAACGGTAAACCAAATCAAATAAAGGTTGAATGAGAGTTACACAAAAAGTACATAGTAACAGAATTAGAGGGAGAAAATGAAACAGTAACGTATAACAGCAGTATCATAGGAAATTACTAGATAGATTCTTTTCTCAGCAATTTCAATGCTCACACATCACCCTACTTAGAAAATTCAGTTTTGTCCCAAGTCGAAAATTTTTCCCAAATTGATAGTTCAAAGTGTGTTAATTTTTTAGATAAACCTGTAAATACATCTTTGTTTTGGAAATTATATTTTGATGGCTCTAAATCTAAGGAAGGAGTAGGAGCAGGATGCGTTCTGATTAGTCCAAAAGGAAATAAGACCATGCTTACGTGCAGACTCGAATTCGATTGCACAAACAATACAGCAGAATACGAGGCCTTGGTGCAAGGCCTGTACAAAGCAATCGAGTTGAACGTCAAGTATCTTCAAGTCTTCGGAGACTCTGAGATTGTCGTCAAACAGGTATGTAACACTATACATTGTTTATCAGGTCATTCAAAACACTATCAATCTTTAGTACAAGATCTGACTGAGCATTTCATAGCATTTAATATTTCTTCAATCCCGAGACTCCAAAACGCAAGCGTAGACCTTTTGGCTAACGTAGCCTCTAAGCTTATTCCCTCCAAATATTTTAGTCCAGATAGATTCTCAATAGAATTAATCTTTAGAATGTCCACCCCTGACAACATTACAAATTGGAGAGTATTCAATGACGATCTTGATATCGTAAATTTCCTCACTTCTGAAGGATCCTACTCCAATCAAATAATTGACAAAGACCATCACGATCGACAAATACAACAAAATAGCACTGATAATTCTATACCTAAATCGGTGGTTAAGTTAGAAGACTTATACGATTTGAAAAATCGGTTTAAAAGGTCTACCAATTCAAAGCTCTACAATCCAACTCTGAACTACGAATTAGTAAACCTAGGAACTGATGATAAACCACAAAACGTTAACCTAGGCCTCGGCCTAGTCCCTGAAGAAAAACTAGCGTATATTCGTCTTTTGAGACAATATAAAAATGTTTTTGCCTGGAATTATGATGAACTAAAGACATACGACACTGCTATCATTCAGCATACTATTCCTATGATCAATAACGAAAAACCTGTCCAGCAGAAACTGAGAAAGATCCACCCCAATTTAGAAAGTCAAATAAAAACTGAGCTAAATAAGTTATTAAAAGCCAGAATAATTTTCCCTGTCAGACATTCCAAATGGGTCTCCAATATGGTACCCGTTAGAAAAAAAAACAGATATATTAGAATCTGTATCGATTTTCAGAATCTTAACAAAGCCTGTCAAAAAGACAATTTTCCTCTTCCACCTATGGAACAAATACTAAAGGCAGTAGCAGGCTCAGAACTGATGACTTTCTTGGATGGATTTTCAGGATATAATCAAGTGCTGGTACGTCCCGATGATCAGTTGAAAACCACATTTAGAACTAAATGGGGCACATACGCATATCGGAAGATGCCATTTGGTTTGATTAATGTTGGCACTACATTTCAGAGAGCCATGGACATCGCATTCAAGGGTTTAGTCAATAAGTCTGTAGTAATTTATTTGGATGATATAACAGTGTACTCCAAGAAACGAAGCGACCATCTCAAAGACTTAAAACAAATCTTTCAACGATGTTTAAGGTATGGAATTTCATTTAACCCAAAGAAATCTTTTTTCGCATTAAGTGAAGGAAAACTTCTAGGATTCATAGTGTCAAAATACGGTATTCACATTGATCCTGACAAAATCAAAGAAATTTCTGAAATATCCCTACCTCATAATAAAAAGGCCATGCAATCTTTCCTTGGTCAAATCAATTTTGTAAAGGGATTTGTCCTAGATTTTTCACGAATTGTGTCTCCTTTGCAAAACATGATTAAAAAGAATTCAAATTTTAAATGGGGTCAAGATGAACATGAAGCATTCAACCTGATCAAACAAGCTATTATTAATGCTCCATCTTTAGCAACCCCAAATTTTTCAGAATATTTTATTTTATACACATTTGCCTCAGAGAAATCATATGTCGTGATTCTAACTCAAGCAAATCAAGAAAAAGTGGAAGCCCCAATTGCGTTTTTTAGCTCAAATTTACAAGGTGTTGAACTCAATTATTCAGACGTGGAGAAACAGGCCTATGTTGTTTTCAAAGCAATCAAATATTTCATACCTTCTTACTTAAAACCCGTACTAAGATCATAGTATTGTTTCCAGCGGTAAGAAATCTTCTAGTACAGAAGGATGTGGGTGAGAAAAGGGCCAATTGGATCACTGCTTTACAGGAATATGACCTTGAAATCAAACCAGCAAACATTGTAAGAGGTCAAGGCTTCTGCAAAATGTTGGTTGGAGCATCACAAATTTCTGAAATTTCATCTCAAGAGGTACAAATGTGTGAGGTAAGCCTAAATGATGCAGAATCATTGTATGCTGACATCATTTATTATCTTAAGAATGGGTATGCTCCATCACACCTGGATCACACTAAGAAAAGAGCTCTGAGATTGAAAGCTAAACAATATCAGCTCATAAATGATATTCTTTTTAGAAAGAATTATGATTTCGTTCTTCTTAGATGTCTTGAAAAAACTGAAGCTGAAAAAGTTTTGCAGGAACTCCACGACGGTCCAGCAGGTGGACACTATGCTGGAGACACTACTGCACATAAAATCTTACGTGCAGGATATTACTTGCCTACGTTGTTCAAAGACTCACACAGTTACGTGAGGAAATGTCAAGTCTGCCAAACTATTGTTGGAAGACAAAAGAAATCGTCCCTGCCACTACAGCCGGTAAACATCGAGCAACCGTTCACTCAGTGGGGCTTGGACATAATAGGTGAGATCGTTCCTCACTCATCTAAGCAGCATAGATACATCCTCACAGCAACAGATTATTTTACTAAATGGGTAGAAGCAGTTCCTCTCAAGACAACCAATTCTGAAAATATTATTGAATTCATAGATCAATTTATAATCACTAGGTTTGGATTGCCATCGGCTTTAATGTTTGATAATGCATCATACTTTTTTGGAAATGCAATGACTGAATTTGCACTTAAAAGAGGGTTCAAACTAAAATATTTGGCCAATTACTATCTGCAAGGTAATGGGTTAGTTGAGTCGAAAAATAAAAACCTAATCAGGATTATTAAAAGAACAGTTGACCAAAACCAGAAGAATTGGCATAAAGCTTTGGTACATGCTTTATGGGCAGATAGAATAATGAAAAAAGCTTCTATCGGCACTTCTCCCTTTAATTTAGTTTATGGGAAAGAAGTGGTTCTTCCAACTCACTTAGTCATTCCCTCCTTGTATTTAATACAATACATTGATGAAGTACTTACTTCCTCCATACAACTAAGACAAATGGAAATAATTAAATTAGAAGAACAACGAGAACAAGTTAAGAAAACCCATGCTCGTCATCAAGCGCTAATAAAATCCTCTTTTGATTCAAGCATAATGACCAGAAAAAATTTTCAAATGGGAGATTTAGTTTTAAAATGGGACAAGGCACATGAAGAAAAAGGCAAACATATGAAATTTCAAAAGATGTGGCTTGGTCCTTTTCATATTGTTGAAGTCATAGGTCCATCAACGTTTGTTTTACAGGATTTAGCAGGTAGAAGGGATCATTTAGCTGTTAATGGAAAAATCCTTAAAATATATTTTCCATAGAAGATTATTCTTCTATTTTGTAGAATAGTTTTTCTTTTCTTTTTTATAAATAAAAACAGTTGTAAATGGTTATTATAGGTATTCACAGAAAAGACACCAATTCTCTTTAAGATTTTGAGCTTTCCGCTTGTATAAAAGGCAAAAAAAAAAATTAGAATTTAATCTTTATTATTGACAGATACAGTTAAAAACTTTAGCCTAGATATGGTACTAGTTTCAACTTCAAAAAATTTGACGAAAGCAACCTTTAGCAAAGAAATTGTTTTATATCAGCACAATGAAAGGTATCAATAACAAAATAAATATTCTCTGTAAAACAGCTGTTTTCAAACTCTATTATTGTCATTCAAAGCTTTCTTAAGGAAAACAATGACTTCCTCCCTGATTAAAGAAAAATCGCAGCATTCAAAGGAACAATCCAAGAAACACTATATCTTAAAGAATAAGAGGTCTCATCACGAGCCGACTTATCATGATCACAGATATTATAACTTGTTGACTTTGCCAGTACTGTCCATCAAAACAGGGAAATGACTCAATATTGTTAAAATCAAAAGATAAGGGGTCTCATCATGAGCCATCTTGTTCAGTAAGAGTGTAAATCAAGTGAATGACTGTGTCATAATTTGGCTACCAAACCAAGACATTATTCTTTAAGAATAAAAAAGAAAATCAAAGAAAAAGTGTCAATGTGGGTTTTTCTTTGAAAGTTGTAGATCACCTTAACCAGGATAAAGGATCATTGCTGGGTAACAGGTAACCCTGTCGAGGCTATGGACGTCTGCTGGCAGCAGAGGCTCTACCTACAACAAACAAGCATATTTTAAAAACTGACACAAAGAGAAAACTTTATTTTATCTTTACAAGACCAAGTAATGGTTGATGTAAATACAAGGACAAGCCTGAGGAAGCAAACAAATTAGAATAAAAAGAGGTTGAAACAAAATGTCATTGATAGGATAAGGCATAATGTACTCCATCTGTCCATAACAAAATTTAGATTTATGAAAATTTTTCTGTTTTGGAAGTTAAGATTCAATAAGAAAAGCAGAGATAACTGGTTCTTCCATGTGAATCGCCATTGTTGTGGCACAAACAACCCCCCTCCTTCTTTAGTATTAGCAATAACATAAAACAAGTGGGGACCCTTAGTAAAAAATTCATTTTTTTTTATATTATACTCCTTAAAAATATATCGCATCGCGAGAAGAGAGTAGAACATTTCTTTATGAGCACAATAAAAACTGTGAAAAAGCGACGCGAAATTCATCGCATCGCATACATTAAGAAGCGCCCATAAATGAAGATATTAAGAAATCTTCGATGGCCGATATACGACATCGCATGTCGCAACATCGCATAAACAACACACAATGATTTAACATGATCTGCGATCTTGCGATAAACACGATGCTGCGATGCTACAATCTGTGATATCACAATCTTGAAAAAATGTGATAACGTGATAACGTAATGCAAGTTGCAGAAATCGCCCATTGCAAATTTTCCTCGGCTCAGCATTCAAGAAAAGTTGTCAGTAAACCAAAAAATTGGATGCGCACGTTAAAGAAAATTAATGAATGTATGCCAAAGTGTTAATGAAGGACAGTTTTGTGTTTGTTGAAGAGTCAGTTCATAATGGGTGACATTATTTTATACATTCGTAGAGCTTAGAGCTTTCGCGTCAATATTTATTTTCATTACTCTTTTCCTTTGCGTGAACTGCAAGAATGAAAAACATGAAACATGTAAAGAAAAAAGGAAAGCGTCAATGCTCGGAGACAGAGAAGAGATGCCCTCATAAACGGATACCGCAGATTCTAGAGCATTTCTGAACAGATGCTGACATCAATAGCCGACTCAACACTCAAGGTCAAAAGCTCACAAAAACAGCATCTTTACAAAAAATCCTAAAGCTTATAATCGGTAAAGGAAAAGGCGCTAAAGGTGAAAAACGCACCAGAAATGCCTAGATCAAAGAACGGAGGTAGTTTTCGATGCGCAAAGAAAATTTTTCAGAAAGCAAGGTCCCTAACTTTCTTAGTCATTCGCAAGTCCAGAAATCAAGATAACAAAGGTAGAAGCAATTTGAGGGAAATTTTGGTCATTGCCAAGTATATACGCAGTTAATTCACCCAGCCAGAGGATGATTCCCAAAAAATATCTTCTAGTTTACTAAAAAATGGTGCCAGCGCTTGCCATTTCTGTTTGCTTAACTCAAACAAAAGCGGAAGGCAACCAGCCGACTCTTCCCAGGCAAATGTTGAATGCTTGCAACATTAAGGAGCAAAAGCAGGAATAGTTAGGAATTAGATTCGATTTTTTAGAAATAAGTTTGCTTAGAAAAAGGGCAGTCATTTAAACCGTATCTTAAATTTATGTAATTAAGTTATTTAGTTAGCAATATTTAAAGCCTTCTCATGCATTTAGAGAAAGGTCCAGAAATTTGTCAAAAACTTGTCCTTAGAACATGCACTTTTTCACCCTCAGAGGAGGTTTTGATGAATGAACGGATCAAGATTTATTGATGTTTGCATTTGGTATCTGCTACTGA
>APFE030342078.1:48872-78396 GCA_000404065.3 Pinus taeda | reverse complement strand
TGTAGATGATCTTTTAATGACAGGGAACAATGAAAGCTATATTGCATCCATAAAGAAAGAATTAGGAAAAAGTTTTGAAATGACTGATTTGGGCTATGTTTATTACTATCTTGGCATTGAAGTAACCCAACATCCAAAATCCATATTTCTTTCTCAAAAGAAATACATTGGAGATTTGTTAAACAGATTTGGCATGACAGAGTGCAATCCTCTTTCTACTTCAATGGAACAAACTTAAAGCTCACATCTATTGAAGGAAAGGAATTTGAGGATGCAACAAAGTACAGACAGCTTATAGGAAGTCTCATCTATCTCACTACTACCAGACCAGACATTTCATTTGCTGTTGGAATCCTCTCCAGGTTTATTCAAAAGCCTTGTGAGGGACATTGGTCTGCTGCAAAAAGAGTTCTAAGGTACTTGAAGGGAACTCAAGACCTTGGAATCAAGTATACACAGGTGGACGACTTCAGCTTGATTGGATACTCTAACTCAGACTTCGATGGAGACAAAGAAACTGGAGTATCTACTTCAGGATATGCTATGAGTCTTGGATCAGGAGTTGTCTCTTGGAGATCACGCAACAATCAGTTCCAGCAGATTCCACAACAGAAGCAGAATACGTGGCAGCAGCTGAAGCAACAAAAGAAATTGTGTGGCTCAGAAAAATTCTTGAAGATTTGCAGGTAAAACAAGTACAATCAAATCCACTCATGATTGACAACACCTCTGCAATAAAGTTGGCCAAGAACCCAGAGTTCCATGATCAAACGAAGCACATCAATACTAAATATCATCTGATTCGACATCATGTTGAGGCCAAAACAATCCATCTCCGTCATTGTTCCACTAATGAGCAAATTGCAGGCATCTTCACCAAAGCGCTTGGAAGAGAAAAGCTTGAACGATTCATAATGATGCTTGGACTAACCAACATCCCTTCAGATTAAGGGGGGGAATGTTGACACCTAATAATCAGGATTGGGTGAATATAATCTAAATAAATAAATAAGTAATATGAACAGTCATCGGGAGATGAAGTGAATAGTCTCTCCCTCATGTATATAATGAAGACCTACCTGAAGGAATAAGACACGAATAAATTTTGGTTGAGGAGTTAATGCCTGTTCTGACAATATCTTCCCAAGTATAATGGAGAAACTGGTCCCTTAGATGAGGACCATCTTCAAACTTTCCTAGAATTTGCAGACAACATGAATATTGAACAAGAGAATGTTTATATGAGATTGTTTATGCAATCACTTGAAGGAAATGTGAGGATTTCGTTTAGGCAGTTACCAATAGCTTCCATTAGAAATTGGGAAGAGCTTACGACCATATTTAAAAATCAATGGGGTGTAAAAAATGATCCTCTTTACTTCCTCACAGAATTTGAAGAGCTTAAAAGGAACTTCAGTGAACTAGTATCAGATTTTATCAAAAGATTCAACAAACTCTATCACAAAATGCCTGCTGATTGTAATCCTCCAGTAGCAGTAGCTAAGTCTAGATTTTCTAAAGCTTTCAATGATGGCTTTGTTGTTATTCTATGAGAGATAAGTTCAAGAACTCCTGAAGATATGCAAACAAATGCTATAGAAGTAGAAGCAAATAGGGTAGCCTCAACTTCTTTGAAACTTAAGGAAGCAAAGGCCCAAAGAAAACTCAAATTTGTTCAAGAAGCCTCTAGTTCCACTAAGACTAAATCAGAACACTAAAAAATAGATGAAATAACATCTCTTCTTAGAAACCTATGAAATAAGGTTTCAAAGATTGAGACCCAACCTAGGACAATACAACAAACAGTTACTAGGCCCCAAAACCAAAATCAAGGTCAATACAAAAGAAACCAACCACTACAAATTCTTCAGAGACCTACCAATGATCAACAGGTTCCTACTGCTCTATTAATAGATGACCAACAACCTGATGATAATACTATGACAATTACTGAAGATATTAATAGTATGGATTCTTCTTCCAATCAAACAAACATCATTCCACTCTCACAACAAAATAAGGTTCAAGAAGATCAAAAAACTTCACAGGTCTCTAAATATCATTCTTTTTCTGAATTTTTAATTGCATAATTAAATAAGAGGTATGATCTTAGGCCTAGGCTTGGTCCTGGGAGACCTCCAAAGGAAGCTCCAGTAATTGAACTATGTACCAAAACCGCTGAAGCTGAAATAACTCTTATTCAACCCTTAGATTAGTCAATTGATACTTCCAAAATGGGTAAAAACATTTTGAGTACATTTAATGTTGAAAAAGAATTAGAGAGGGTTAAGATCCCAATTCCATTGTCATAACTTTCTAAAAAACCTGGTTACAAAAGCCAAGTCATGAAATGGATTCAAAATACCTCTGTTGATGTGAAGGTGATGTCCTAAGTCTGCAAGATGAAAAACCAACAGTAGTTTTTGGCCCTAGTTCAAACATGATAGATGAGATAGTGCCTCCCTTGTATGTAACTCTTAAAACAAATGACTCCATGTTGTATAATTGTATGCTTGACTCAGGAGCATCACACAACCTTATGCCAAAATCTATCATGGACCATTTGAAACTCGACATCACTAAATCCTACCATGACCTGTACACCTTTGATTCTAAAAGGGTGCCCTGTTTAGGATTGATAAAGGATTTAGTGGTTACCCTTGCCCAAATTCCAGTGAAAAGTGTAGTATTTGATATTATTGTCACAGATATCCCTCCCAAGTTTGGAATGCTCCTTTCTAGGTCTTACTGTGCCGAATTAGGGGTAACTCTATAGATGGATATGTCATATGCTACTATTCCTGTTTATGGAGGAGAGAAATTAATATTATATAGAGAGGTAAGATTTGTACATACTGTTTGTAAAACTGACCAGCCAAGGAACCATCCAATTTATGCAATCGATCAAGACTTTGGTTGTTTTCAGCTCACTTCAAACCAACATAAAACACAAGTCAAAATTGAAGAAGTAGTTGAAAGTATTGAACCAAACCAAATTGATATTTGGAAACCGTTCTTTGATGGCTCTTGCACAAAAGATGGGGCAGGAGCTGGAGCAGTTTTAATTTCACTTGAAAAAGAAAATATAACCCGATCATATAAATTAGACTTTGAAGTTACTAATAATGTTGCTGAATATGAAGCTTTCCTTTTAGTGTTGCAATTAGACAAAAGCTTAAAATTTCAGAACTTAAGAGTGTTTACTGATTCAGAACTTATTGCTAGGCAAGTAAAAAATGCTTGCCAGACCAAGCACCCTAGACTTAGTTCCTACCGAAATGAAGTATGGGATTCAGTTGAAAACCTCTTTGATGCTTTTAATTTGACTCATATTCCCAATGATCAGAATATTCATGCAGATGCCTTAGTTGTCTTTGCTTCCTCTTTTAAAATTCCTAATCATACTTATGTACTCTATTAGATACAAGTCAAATATAGGCCATCTATTCCAGATAATCTGAAACATTGGCAAATTTTTGAAGATGATGAACATTTGAAATCATTTTTGCAGGTAATAGATAATTTTTCATTACTACAAATTGATGAAGATATAAATTAAATAAATGAAAATGCAGAAGGAAATGATACTTCAGATTTCAAAACCCAAATTGTTAATCATGACATTATTCAATTATTTAATAATTTTATTCCAAAAGGACTCATTCCTTTAGAAAAATTATTTGATCAAAATGATGTATTCCAAAACCCCCAGTCCATTTCTTCAGAAGATGGCATAGAAGAGATTAACATTGGAACTGATGAAGATATCAAAAACATCAAAATAAGTGCATCTCTAGACCCTAAGATCAAAGCTCAATATCTTAAGTTACTGCAAAATTATAAGGATGTTTTTGCTTGGACTTATGCTGATTTAAATACCTATGATACTTCATTAATACAACATAAGATTCCTTTGAAGCCAAAAGAAAAACCTTATCAACAGAAACTTAAAAGGATAAACCCAGCCCTTCTACCAAATGTAGAAAGGGAGATTAAGAAAATGCTAGATGCTCAGATCATCCTCTCTCTTAGATATTCTAATTAGGTTGCAAATCTAGTTCCTGTTAGAAAGAAAAATGGAGAAATGAGACTTTGTGTGGATTTTAGAAATCTAAACAAGGCATCATTAAAAGATAATTATCCTTTGCCTAAAATGGACCAATTACTTCAAATGGTTTCAGGAGCACAAAGACTTTCTATGCTTGATGGTTTTTCAGGTTACAATTAGGTAAATGTTGATACAACATACAGAGAGAAGACAACCTTTACTACACCCTGGGGTACATTCATGTACGCTAGGATGCCATTTGGCTTAACCAATGCTGGAGAAATGTTTCAGGGAGCTATGGACATCGCTTTTATGGGTTAGGTAAATAAATTTGTGGTTATTTATCTTGATGACATAACTGTTTTTTCTAAATCTGATCAAAAACTTTTAAAGCACTTGATGAAGGTTTTTGACAGGTGTAGAAAATTTGGAATATCATTGAACCCTAAGAAGCCCTTGTTTGCTGTCAAAGAAGGAAAACTTCTGGGCCATATAATTTCAAAGGAGGGAGTAGTAATTGATCCCAAACGAGTATCTACCATTGAAACATTGACCTTACCCAGAAATAGGAAGGAGATTCAATATTTTCTAGGCAAGATTAATTTTATAAGGTGATTTATTCCAAATTATGTAGAGATTGTAAAAGATATAATAGACATGCTTTGAAAGGACCATGAAGTCAAATGGAGCCCCTCTTCTAGGCATGCATTTGAACAAATAAAAAGGGCAATCTCTAAAGATCCCACCTTAGCTAGCCCCGATTATACTAAGCCATTTAGTTTTTTATCTTTTGCCTCTGAAACAACCCTTGCTACTATTTTATTACAGAAAAATGAAGATTTCCATGACCAACCCATAGCCTTTTTTAGCAAGGCTTTGAGAGATGTTGAGCTTAAGCATGACATCATTGAGAAGCAAGCCTATGCCCTTATTCAAGGCATGAAATCATTCAGAATGTATGTCTTACATTCACCTATTACTTCTTATGTCCCTAACAATGTTGTAAAAATTGTCTTAACCCAACCAGAGACTAATGGGAAAAGAGGTAGATGGATCACTCAAATTATGGAGTTTGATCTAACTATCAAGACTACCAAGCTTGTAAAAGGTTAAGGATTAGCTAAGCTTCTAGCTAAATCCAACTGCGAAGTACTTGGAATCAATTCTGTTTTAGAAATACAAGGGAAGAATCCACAAGAACCTTCTGTCCTTGCAGAAGGGGAGAATCGACAAGAACCTTCCCTTCATCCTACAGGGAAGAATCCACAAGAACCTTCCCTTCATCCTACAAGGGAGAATCCACAAGAACCTCTACCTTTAGAGCAGACCAGTCCTATACACATTGATGAAAATTTCTTGTTGTCAAGCTAGTATCAAGATATTGTAAATTTCTTGATCCATTTTGAGTGTCCAGCATCATTGTCCAAAACCCAGTGTAAAATCATCAAGTTAAAATCAGTCAATTACTGCATTATAAATGCAAATTTATACTGGAAGGATCCATTGAAAATTTTGTTATTATGTTAACAGAATTAGAAATTGAAGGAATCATTGGTCAGTTTCATACAAGATTTTGTGGGGGAGATTATGCTTGGAGAGCAACAGCATACAAGATTCTGAGGGGAGGATTTTATTGGTCTACATTGTTCTTACAAGTAGGGGCAAAGGTAAGAGGCTGTGTTCCTTGTCAAATGTTTGTTGGTAAACAAAAATTAGCATCTCTTCCACTTGTTCCATCAATAGTTTCAACACCTTTTTCTCAATGGGGACTAGATTTTGCTGGAGAGATTCACCCCACTTCAAGTAATCAACATAGATGGATCCTCACTGCAACATATTACTTTACTAAATGGGTGGAAGCAATTCCAGTAAAAAATGCTATTGATGTAGTAGTAATTAAGTTTATTGAGGAGAATATCTTATCTAGATTTGGTTGCCCAACTCAAATTGTCACTGATAATGCAACATATTTTTCTAGTGTTAAATTGATTGACTTTTGCCAGAAATATCAGATTTTGTTACATCATTCAAATCCATATTACCCTTAGGGTAATGGCCTTGCAGAATCATCAAACAAAAGTCTGGTAAAGGTAATAAAAAAGACTCTAGCTGATCATAAGAAGAGTTGGGATTCACATTTGATTTATGTAGTATGGGAAAATAGAATTACTCCAAAGAAATCAACTGGAAAATCTCCATTTCAGTTAGTCTATGGGAAATATGCAATTTTCCCTACCAATTTGGCCTTCCCTGTTTTAAAATTCCTGCAAGATTCAACGGATGAACCTGATGATTTTTCAAGAAGAATAAATCAGATTATTGAACTTAATGAGAATAGAGATGAAGTTCAATACAAATTGCAGAAATACCAGAATAAGATGAAGACCTTGTTTGACAGAAGAGCCAGGGAAAGGGACTTTAAGGAAGGTGATCTAGTTCTAAGATGGGATGCCAGGAGAGAAGAGAAAGGAAAGCATGGCAAATTTGACAATCTATGGTTTGGAACTTTAGCAATTGCTAAAGTAAAGGGTAACAACACTTTTGTGCTGCAGAATCTTAAGGGGCAATATTTCACTTATCTTGTAAATGGAAGGGTTCTCAAACATTACATTCAATACTAAGAAGTTGAAACAGTTCCTATTATAAATACTCCTCTTTTCTTTACTTTCCAAGATGTCAGTGTGATTTTATTACAGCAAGGACTCCATAGCCCGAGGAGAAGGCACACGGATCTGTAGGTTCTCTGCATTCTACAGGAGAAAGCAATCCCCAGATGGAGCCAATGTTGTAGCATTTTTTTGGTTTTGATAAGGTAGAATAAAATAGTAAAAAATATAGAATATTTAAAAAAAATGTTAGGTTAGTATATGTACATAACAATAGTGAATAAAATGTTAGTAAAAGAAAATATCTTGATGATAATGTCCATATCAAAGAAAATGTTAGGGTAGATGCTCTAAAAAATTAAGGCAAAAAAACGAAAATGTTAGGTTAGAAAGAAAAGAAAACAAATAAACTCTGAAAGTGAGCAAGTCTAAATGCCACTACTCTGTTTCTGCAAAATAATGGTTGTGTGCAGCTTGTCTTAGATGCCAAAACCCATGATAGTCAAATATTTTAATCTTGACTGCTTCATGCTTTAAATTTGATGTTATAGTTAGAGAATAAAGATCTGACCAAACTGTTTAATCTTGGAATATTAGTAGTTAGGTAGAAAATAATAAGGTGTTCATTAGTTTAATCTGAGCCCTTGGAGGTTATAAGGGTAGATTTAGATAGTTTTCTTTTGTAAATAAAAAGAAAGGAAAAGGGTTTGCTAGCTTAAATGCACCCATTAAGTGAAGAAATAATGATAGGATAAGCAAAGGGTAAGTAGAGAAAAGTTGCAAAAGTTTGATGATTTATCGGACAAAATGTACATTTATCATGTTTCACCATATGTTTCTATCTCCATGATGCAAGTACACAAAGCAATGAAGGTCTACTAAATCGATTAATTAACTTCCCATTCATCCCCATTCATCCCTATATTCACTAATTTCCCCTTCCTACCTTCATACATTCATATTCATTCATTTTCCACTAAGAATTCCTTTTCCTAAGGTCAAAACCGTTTTTACCTAAGAAAAGTGAAAACCCTATGGTTAAAATCCCTTTTTACCATGTAAAATCCCTTTTTACCATATAAAATCCCTTTTACCATGTAAAATCCCTTTTTACCCAAAAAAACCCACAAAATATATTTTAGCCTAAGTATTAATCACTTATAAAAGCATTATACTTAGTGTTATTTCCCCTTCCGTTCATATTTCATATTAATATTAACTTATAGTATTAAATCCCTAAAAGTCCCCTTTCCCGTATATTATTAGGTCCTTTTATTAAATAACCTGAAACCCTTAGTTTTGTTGTAAAACTATGTATTTTATAAAAAAAACATCGCATCAGTGGGATCGCAAGCCTTTTAACATGCATACACCCTCCACATTGCGATATGCGATTGCAATGGGAACTCAGACTCGACGTAATATATATCACAATTCATCGCCATATCGCATCTGCCCTCATCGCAAGTCCCGTCCGACTCATACAACCTCTGCCATTGCGATCTCCGATATTTGATGGGAGCTCGGACCCGACGCAATATTATTTATGGTTTATTCCCACATCACATCTGGCCCCTATCGCATTCCTTTGCGATGGGCCTTCCCTCACTTAACTCCGATTGCGATAAGTGATAAGCCCAAACCCGATGCCATTATCTGCTTGAGTTTATATAATTTCAGGTCCGCCATATATTGTTTTGCGAAGGATTTCTTTATTAAAATGTTTTTATGATTTTAACGAAGAAACAACTGCGATTGCAATATGCGATATACCCAGACCTAAAGTCATTTATCCGCCTGAGTTAATAAATTTCAAGTCTGCCATGTGTGTTTTGCAAAGTTTTTCTTTGTGAAATTGTTTTTTATGATTTTAACGAAGAAGTAACTAAACCTCCATTTTAACCGATAATATGGGTTTTAAGCCATAATACAACCATTACTGCCATATTTAATCATTCGTACCCTTCGTACTGCTTCTTCTCTCCATCACTGTCTGATCTAATCCATCCAAATCGATCGGCCCTCGAAAAATTTTGGGTTGACTCTCTGTACGAGCGTTACCCACCCGAAAAGCGGTATTCCAACGTCCTCCTTGTTACGTGTTAGGCTCTAGTTATTTCAGGTGACTCCTCCCCAAAACCACCCATGCCTCATAAGCGGTGCGATGAAAACCGCCTCCCACTTAATGACCATTGTTCATCCTTGTGCCGTATTTCAAAAGGAAAACTGTTTTTCCCGTTTAAACGCCAAAATAACCATTTTGCTCTGTTTTTGCCTGTTTTACACAACGAACCCTCCATATGCCTCTACGACCAAAAAACCATCATTTTACCTTTCGATATGCTATGGAATTCTTCCAATAGCCTTTCAAGCTCAAATAAAGCCATTGAAGACCTTCTGTCACCCTTGTTTTTCTTAATAGTCTCTATATTTTGCAGGTGAAGATTGTTGTTCTAGGTTACAAAGAAAAAACCTGTGTACAGTTGGGAGACAAATATGAAGACCATATCAATTTACTTTACCCTGTAACATAAAATCTAAAGTGATTTATTGTTGAAAAACACAGTACAACCTGAAATGCACAGTAAAGGTAAAAATGCATAGTAAAGGTTACTCAATAGGGTCAAAGGATATTTACAGAGTTTAAAAAGTATCAGATGAAAGAACAAATGAAGAAGTCAACCAGCATGAAGAATTCAAACAATCTAGCAGCTTAAAGGGCGAAATATCAAACAGTAAAGCCAACACGACCAGAATAAAAGGGACAACAAGAAGCAATTCAATAGCTACCCCTATCTTCTTGCATGAAGATATTTTCCTTTCCTAGAATAAATCTTAATCAGTTTTAGGATATTTCTTAAGTTTATTATTGTATAAATAACTCTCTTCTCGAGATGTTATGGTTTGAAGTTCAAGATTCATTGTTCATTGCTTTTTAAGTCTTGACTGTCAATTCTACTTTGAACCTGGAAGCCACCTTTGAAGGAAGCTTTTGCAGACACTTGATGTACTCAGTCCTTTTGGAACCTTAATACAAAGCAGAGGATTCCGAATCTGGGTTTACACAGTTTTGTGTTATCCTGTAAGTTTTTCCAGTTTTCAATCATTATGTTTTTCTTCATATGCTTATGACTTATAGAGATATCTAGGTAGGAACAATTTGTGTCTCAATTGATTCCTATAATCTCCTGAAGTGATCATCTATTAAGAAAATGGATTAATGAACTATCTGTTTAACTAATCCCCTCTAATCAATAAATCATCAACATCTTGTGTAAGCATAAGTATACACCTTGAACCTTTGGAACGTAGTTTAGAAGGTTTTCCAACTTATGATTATTCTGTTTTACAGTTTGGAAACTGTGATAATCATATTTTTTGCTATCTTCTACTCACCACTATTTTGATCTATGTCACTGTGTAAAGTCTTATAGCAGCCCTTTGTTGAGATATTAATATAACCCAAAGGAGTAATTACTTCAATTCTACATCTGTCTTCATTCACTGGTCTTCCAAATTCAAAACCAAAAACCCCAAAACAATTATTTTAGATGCTCTAGCATTGGTAGCTGACTTACTACTATCTCAGAGGTACAACAATCGCCAACATCATGCCACTCTCCATTGCAAAGCATATCAATGCACAATGGAGTGAAACACCCTTGCAAATCATCCAACTTTATCAAACATTAGTACCAGCCATTGGTGAACTGCAAGACATGATCGTCTAACTATCTCATGACAGTCGAGCCCACCAATGCATCGACATAGCTGTTGTGGACAAACCATAAGCATACAATCTACTACCCAGCAGAGACTGGTCCAAAAATCTAGACGGATATTTCGCTACAGACTGGTCTCACATGTGGCTTCCATACAAGGGAAAATGCAACTAAATATGGGTGTTATCCGAGAGGTATATGAAACACAATGTCACTCCCCTTAATGGTGAGAATGAACCATTGGATTTCACAAAACTCATGTTTGACAACTGCCTCCTAGAAACAATGTTCGAGTGTTATCCTGCATGGCTAGCTCCAACCCCACCAGACACGCAATTGGGACTCCTTTCTTGCGTGACTGATGGTAATGAAACATGTACAATGCATTATACCAGTAGTAGTAACAACAGTACTAGCATGCCCAATGGTCAGTGTATAGATAAGATGTGGGCCATGGATTTTGATGAATCAAAGATACATGAAGGCTCAAGGGCCGGGTGTATCTCAGTTCCCCACAATAACAAAAGATACATGATTTCAAGATGCTTGGAGTTCGAGTGCACAAACAATGTTGCCAAGCATGAAGCACTCATGTTGAGTTTACAAAGGACCATCAGCCTCAACATGGTCACACTCAAAGTGATACTACACCCTGCATGCAATGTTGATGCTTTTAAGGACATAACAACTGATGAAGGTGAACACGAGCATCCCCTGAATACTGCAGCTGAGGGTGAGAAAGACAACCCCACCGCCAATGACATGATTTCCCTCAACAATCTATATGATTTGCAGAACTTATGTCGAGGGCCAAGAAACAACAGAACCCACAGACCCACCACTACGAATGAATAGAGCAGCCTAGGAACTAATCATGATTCGAAGATAGTCAGTCTTAGTACAAACTACACATCGTAGCAGTGACAAGTCTTTGACCGCTTGATCAAACAGTAACTGGATGTGTGTACATGGGCAGATGATGACCTGAGTACACACTACACGTGAGTCATCCAACATGAGATTCCAGGTAAAGGAGGAGATAAACCATTACAACAAAGGTAAGGTTAAAACATATGTCATTTGAACTCATATAGAAAAAATTGACTGAGATTTTGGATGATTGGATTACTTGCAAATTTCGTCATCATTCTTGGGTTTCTAATTTAAATTACGCACATAAGAAATCTAGGAAAATCCGCTTATGCATTGATTTCAGGAACTTGAACTTTTCCCGGAATAAGAAAAACTACCCCGTGCCATCATCCGAGCCTATGTTACATGCAATACTTGAAGTAGTGGTGTCATCTTTGCTTAAAGGTCTTTTGGAATACCACCAGGATTCGGTAGCTGAGCCTAATGGAATTACACTGTTCCACGAGAAGCTTGGCCCACACGCGTATCATTTGCAATCACTTGACGGGAGGATTGACAACCTTCCTATCAATGACCAAGATCTCAAGCATTACTTCCAGTAGGCTGGGCCGTGCCCATGCCATGTACATAGTTTGCTTGTTTCTTGTTGTTTGCATCTTGTTTTCTTTACTTACTACCTTTGTTTTTACTTAGTTTGTTATGCTTACTATTTTTGTCCATGTCCATTTTGTTTGTTTGATATATTACTATTTTTATTTCCAGAAATAAGTGCTGCCAACTACTACGTTCTGGATTCTAAATAGAGTATGTGGTTGAAATTTGAAGAAACTTATGACACTGCAACACTTGGCCAGTCTTGTGTCCGTCTTCTTTGTGCTTGGTTGTAACCTCCGACCGATGAAGTCTTGATGGAAAATGCAAACTATTTGCAAGGGAAATTTTGGTCTAACCATGAACCTATGTCCATACTGGGAATCCCCATGCCTGTACTAAACCTTCTGCTATGTGTGTTCAAGCTCATCCAACTAGTAGAAACGGAGAAGGGGAAAATATAAATGAGCAAACCTATGTCAGAGGTCTTACATTGTTCTCCAAAAGAACACCCTCTTCTGCTCTCAATAAGTTAGGATCCCTCTTCCACCCCAAAAATAAATAAGTGCCTATGCACAGAGAGGTGAAACATGCAACTCCACAGAGGTACTGACCAGGCTCGCTGGAAGTGGAGCAATGCTTGTGTTCCTACATGACTCCACCGAGGTATTGTCCAGGCTTGCTAGTAGTGGAGAAACACTAGAGATGAAAACTCATACTCTGAAAATCTTCAACTCACGAGCTAAACCACCCTTCCCAAATTCAAAACACTTTGATCAAGCTGAAATTTTGATTGTGTTTGACTGAGTTGGCAAAAGGTGAACCATGTATGTCCATGGGGTAAGTGGGGAAGCTGAAATAACCCGCACAACAATTCAATACTCCCTAAAAGACCAAGGCCTTGTGATAGCAATGAATCAAAACAAAGAAGTTGGAGTTCTGCCAGTGTGTCGCCAAGTGTTATATCGGCTACAACTACCCTCTAAAATTTTGGTCTGAACCAAATTTTAGAGCCTCCCTTGAGAGTTTCACTGGATGACTGCACACACTTGGGTTCAATCCATGAGCTCGTGTGAGTCTTAGCATTTTCCTTTCTTGTTCATTTCACCAAGTCTTGCATGCTGATGTCAAAGTCACACTTGCAACCTTTGTTCTGGTTATGCTAAAAGTCTTCACTTTGTGTGTACTTGTTGTGTTCACTATGAAAGCATCTATTATACTCACACATGGAGTCACATCCACTGTTTCACAAACGTTGTCACGATCGATCAACGATTAATCATGAGTGTCACGTTTGTCTCTTGCACCGTTAGTTAGTCATGTCGAACATGTGTGTCTGGTTGGTTTGAGTCGACTCGTCGTCAAGTCTTGTCGGTGTGTGTTTGTAAGATCACATTTGCATCTTTCACTCGTTCACACACTTAGTCATTTTGCTGAGTTCTGACGACCGAACTTCCCTCTGACAGCCGGACCAT
Source organism: Pinus taeda (assembly GCA_000404065.3). Lineage (NCBI taxonomy): Eukaryota > Viridiplantae > Streptophyta > Pinopsida > Pinales > Pinaceae > Pinus > Pinus taeda. The sequence continues at coordinate 65,081 of APFE030342078.1, read as the reverse complement.
CACCCCACCATCGACTCGATCGACTGTCACCTAGAACAATGCAGAAGCACCAAGCAAGTATCTTCAAGCTACGCTGCCCACAAGAAATTCAATCAACCTTCATGTTGACCACCCGGAGAGTTGGACTCGACAACCACCCTGGGACTTACTCCCCTAAAAAATTGCGTAGAGGCTGCTGACCTTGCCCCCGCTGCTAATTGAGGAAATTGCGCAAATAGGCCAGATAGACACCGCTGCCCATCCCTGTCTCCCTCAGGGAATTGCGCAGTTTTCCAAGTCAGTCCTTCCGACAGTCAAGTGGCTGCTGATCCAAGAAATTGTGCAATTTTCGTGAGCAGGCCCTCTACTACCCAATAGTCTGCTCACCTAAGAAACTACACAAAGATGATTAGCAGGCCAACCTCCCAGCATCAATGCAATTTTTCTCACCAACAGTAGACAGATGCTCCAAGTCACTCCAAGTCACTCTCCCCCTTTGTCATCAAAGGCAAAGGGTGATGCTCTCCCCGACTATAGGTAAGGTCTACAAAAAGATGTTCTACAAGAAAGAACATGACTCTATAAATGACCTTCCTATCACTGAAGACTCATACATACATCCATCTCCCAACCAAGTGGGGATATACCAATATTGACCAATCCACCCAACCAAGTGGGGATACACCAAAATTTTACACATGATCAAACAAGAACATTACACCATCCATCCTAGGCATAGTGGGGAAACAAGATATACATGACATGAAGACAATATATCTACAACAAGACTATGATAGTCATCAACAACTATCATCAGCAGCATCTGTCAATCATCATTTAGACCAACAACCATGTTCTCCCTCAACACCTATTCCACCTGAAACTAAAAACAATTGTGAAATTGAACCAAGATCTTCTAAGATAATGTCAACAATGCATTATTAGAAGTATATGCTCCCCTTGAACCTGTGCCAGATGGTCTCTGCCAGACCCATGTCAGACTCTTTTCATCCTTGGTCTGGCCCACTGTTTTTGTTCAAATCAACATATATGCGACTGTATCCATATAAACTGGCGTATGTACGCAGATGCTCCTCATGAAACTCGCGTACAACCACTTTTCTCTGAAATAGATAAGTTTCAACAACAAGATGATGCATCAACTAATCCTAGCTTTTGTCTGAGGTATTCAAATGTCTCCCTGGGTAGTGGTTTGGTGAATATACTAGCAACCTATTCCTTGGAGGGAACATACTCCAATTTGACCTTTTGTTCAAGCACTTGTTCTCGAAGAAAATGATATTTGATAGGTATGTGCTTGGTCTTTGAATGCATTACTGGATTCTTTGAAATACTGATTTCACTTGTATTATCACATAAAATGGAGATAGTTGGAGTACAAATGATTTGAAAGTCTTGCAAAGTTTGCATCATCCAAAGGAGTTGTGTGCAACAAGATGCAACAACCACATATTCTGCTTCAGCTGTAGATAATGCAATTGAACTTTGTTTCTTGCTGAACCAAGATACTAATCTTGAACCCATAAAGAATGCACCACGACTAGTGCTTTTTCTATCATCCACGGTTCCTGCCCAATGTACATCTGTGTATGCATGAAGTGTGAGATATGTACTTTTAGGATACCATAAGCCATAATTTTGTGTTCCTTGAAGATATTTGAAAATTCTTTTAACCACTTGAAGGTGTGCTTCTTTTGGATTTGCCTGGAATCTTCCAACTATTCCCACTACATGCATGATGTCTGGTCAGGTACCTGTTAGATAGAGAAGACTACCAATCATGGATTTATAGGTTGGTTGATGTACTACTATTGAATCATCATTTGCGCTGAGGTTACATCCTGTTACCATAGGGGTACATACTGGTTTCAAATATTCCATGCCATATTTCTTCAAGATATGCTTGAGGTACTTGGTTTGTGATAGAAAGATACCGTCTTTGTTTTGTTTGTAAACCAAGAAAATATGTTAGCTCACCAAGCAGGGACATTTCAAATTCTTTCTGCATCACCAAAGTAATTTTTTTCTCATGGCTTCTTCATTGCTACCAAAGATGATATCATCAACATACACAACAAGTATTAGCAATTTATCATTATCAATTTTTATATATAGATTGCTATCTACTAATCCTTTTGAAAAACATTGTTGATGGAGGTATTTGTCCAGACAATAATACCAAGCCCTTGGAGCCTGTTTAAGACCATAGAGTGCCTTCTTAAGTTTGTATACAAGTTTTGGATCATTTCCAAGGATGAAACCATCTGGTTACTCAATATACACTTCTTCTTCTAAGTCTCCTTTTGAAAAGGCAGATTTCACATCCATTTGATATACTTTGAACTTCTAAAAGCTAGAAAGAGCAAGGAAAATTCTTATGGCTTCAAGTATAGCAATCGGTGCAAAAGTTTCTTCAAAGTCTATACCTTCTTGTTGAGCATACCCTTTACAAACAAGTCTGGCCTTGTTTCTAATAACATCTCCATTTTCATTCAGCTTGTTTTTGAATATCCATTTGGTCCCTATGACATTCTTATCATTAGGTCTAGGAACCAATTCCCAATTGTTATTCTTTTCAATCTACTGAAGTTCTTCATTCATGGCCTTGAACCAACATTCATCTTTGCATGATTCACTTACATTTCATGGTTCAACGAAGGAGAGAAATGCTAGATAGCTTGAAGATTTTGTTATAGTTCTTCTTGTTTGAACACCTGCCTCTTTCTGCCCCAAAATTTGAGTCTCTGGATGGTTCATCTGAAAATATCTGGATGGAGTCTTTTCTTCTATTCTTATGTGTTCTTCTGGTGCTTCGTAAGTTTCTTCTTCAACATTAGTCTGATCTAATTTTGAAGGATAGTCCTCTTCGTCTTCAAAATCTTCGGTTTTTATCTATTTTGAATTGTTGCCTTCTTCATCAAACACCACAACAATACTTTCAACAATTTTTCCAAGTATTTTATTGGAACACTTATATCCTTTACTCTAGGAAGAGTAACCAAGGAGAATGCCTTCATCTACTCTAGGTTCAAACTTGCCAAGATTTTCATCAGTCCTTTTGATGTAACATTTGTTTCCAAAAACCTTGAAGTATTTTACCGTAGGAGTCTTACCATACCAAAGTTCATGAGGAGTTTGAGTGCTGTTTACCCGAGTGTTTGTTTTGTTAAGAATAGTAACGACAACAAATGCAGCTTCACCCCAGAAGGTTGCAGGAGTTCCAGATTCATCAAGCATAGCACGAGCCATCTATTGAACCGTTTTGTTCATCCTTTCCACTACTCCATTTTGCTGAGGATTCCTCGCAGTAGAGAATTCCCTTCTTATTCCATGTTCTTCACAAAAGTCGAAAAATTCATCTGAGGTAAATTCCCCTCCTCGATCAGACCTGAGGCATTTGATTCTGCGATCTGATTCATTTTCAACCAAGGCTTTGAAAGCTTTGAACTTTTCGAAATCTTCATCTTTATGCTTCAGAAGTCCTATCCAACACATCCTTGAAAAGTCATCAATGAACAATATAAAGTGTTCTTCTCCTCGAGGTGACTTTTTCCTTGATGGACCACATAAATCAGTATAGACAAGTTCAAGTGGCTTACTAGCTAATCCTTCATTCTCAGGGAAATTAGTTTTGTTTTACTTACCAAACTGACATGATTTGCATATTGTATTGTTTGGAATTCTGATGTCTGGGAGATCACGAACCGCCTGATATTTGCATGATTTCCTTATCTGAGAGAAGCTTAGATGCCCCAATCTTCTGTGCCACAACTAGTGTTCATCATTCTTGCTTAGATAGCATTGTTGTTGTCCTCCCTTGAGTATGTATAAATTATTTGGAGTTCTTATTCCTTTCATCACTGTTTCTCCTGTTTCAAGTTCACGAACAATACATCCATTTGATCAAAATATTACCTCATTTCCTTGATCACACATTTGGCTAGCACTCAATAGATTATGCTTCAAGCCATCAACATACATAACATTTCTAGCTTTGACTTTTTTTTCAAAAGAACAGAACCTTTACCTTTTATGAGTGCAACTGTGTCATTTCTGAATGAGATCTTCCTTTCCTTTTCTAAGGCACTATATGACTAAAGTTTTTCTTTATCACCTGTCATATGTTTCGAACATCCACTATCGATGTACCATTTATTTTCTTGTCCTTCCGCATATAAGGCTATACCACATCTTTTTGGTTGTGGTTCTTTCTTTCTCCATGTTTTGGGACCCAATGAAGGTTGCTCCTTCTGAGATGTTTGCAAAAACTTACTCCTGCATTCATAATCTTCATGACCAAAGTTGTTACAAATAGAGCATTCTATTTCATTTTCAAGAGTAGAAAATTTATTGTAGGTCCTCTTCATTATCCTAGTCACGCTCCTTTGATTTCGTGCTTCTCGAGTCATGATGGTCTTGTAGGCAACACATTGAGCAGATTTGTGTCCAAAGTTATGACATGAAAAACATTGGCCATTAAAGAAATTCCTGGGATTATCAAATCTACCGTCCCGGTGATTGTAGTTTCCATTGACATTCATTCTTGAGGCAAATTGAGAATGATTTACCTATGGTTGGTTGTCGCTTCTGTTCATCCTTGAAGTAGATTGACCTCGATTTACTTGGTGATATGTTTTATGCCTTTGCTGACAACTGTCAACCTGTTCAGTTCTTCTTGTTGCATCAAGATAACTTTTGGATGTGGATGGCTTCTGTGCTTGAGATGCTTCTTCAGTATATCCAAGACTTGTCTTGATTAGAGGATAACGTTGCACTTTGATAATCTCATCTAAAGTTTCAGATCCTTTAGCAAATCTGAGATTAAAAGCTTTTGTTTTCTCAATATCTTTTCTAAATCCCACAATTTCACATTCTAACTTTTCATTGTGTTTTTCCCTTTCAGCAAGTTGGAATGTCAAAGTATCTATGATCATATTCTTTTCTTCTAAACAAATTTTAAGTTTAGAAATTTCTTCATAGAGATCATATTCATCTATAGCATCCAAGAAATCATCATCTTCAAAAGCCATCGAAAGTCTATAATCATTACCGTGTTCATCTTCATCACTATTTGAAAGTCCATCATTGTCTTCATGTGTATAATGGCTCTTCCTACTTACATTCTATTTTCTGTTCCATTTGACTGGTTCCTTACCTTTATCAAGCTTATCTTTATGAGGACATTTGGCTGCATAGTGACTGAATCTCCCACAAGCAAAACATTTGAAAGGTAGCTTACCTCTGAATCTTCTAGAACCCCGTTGAAGGTTCTTGACAAAGTTTGATTCTTCCTCTTCTTCTGATGTATGCCCTGACTCATTGTATTCTCCTTTTCTTGAAGCTATGAATGCGGCTTCTCTCATGTCTTGTGGTGCCCCTTTTCTCATTTCGAAAGTAGTTAGGATTTCGTGCAGTTGTGACATAGTAATACTTTGAAGATTCTGCTTTTCTTCTATGGCAGAAATTTTTGATTCAAAATTAGAAGACAAATATCTTAGAAATTTTTCAACTAAAGTAACTTATTTTATTTCTTCACCCAAGTTTTTCATGCGATTAACAATCTCATCTATATGTAAGAAATAATTAGCCACACTTTCATCGTTGTGCATTCTGAGAGTTTCATATTGAATTATGAGAGATTGTATTTTTGCATGTTTTACCTAATCATCTCCTTCATAGCTTAGAATGATCTTGTCCCATATTTATTTGGTGATTTTGAGCTGCATAACCTTGACGAATTCTGATTGAGATAGACTCCCCAATAGAGTATTGACAGCCTTTGCATTTGTTTCATACTGCTTTTTACCAGCTGTATCTGTAGGAGTTGCTGATGGGAATGTGTATCCTCCTTCCACGATATCCAAAACTTCTGCACCAAGAGATTGAAGATAGGCTGTGGTTCTTACCTTCCAATAGACGAAGTTGCTCCCATCAAAGATTGGTGGCCTAATGGGTGCCTCCTTTTCGTAGTTGCTCATGATGATAGATCTTTCTTCAAGTGATCAAGCTTCTTCTGAAGGACCTGCTCCGATACCAATTATTGGAAATAATACTGAGAGGGGGGGGGTGAATCAATATTATCAAGTCAAATAATTTTTCATTTTCAAACTTAGATATACGCTACTTCAGATATGGAAACCAGTGTATACACACAACTATGTCTACAGCAACTAGCGTATAGTCAGAAACTTAAGATTTAATTAATTTATTTGATCTTTAATCAGTGCATCTAAACTTCATTAACCATAAGGACAGTAAACAGGTGCAGTAAACAGAACAAATCATCACACATGTGAACACAAGATATAAGGTGGAAACCCAATGTGGGTGAAAACCACCTACTGCAATGCTTCTCTATCTTCTTGTTAATAAGAAACTTCTTTTTACAATATTTCTGTACTGGTGCAGTCTTATACCAGTATGCAGGCTTCTACCTGTAGAAGGTTACAACCTTCTCTCGTTCTCCAGCTTCTCCTAGAAGAGAGCTACAACCCCCTTAGCTCTTGTACTAGCTAATGTACTAGTGCGTAGGTGCTGACTTATAGAAGGCTACAACCTTCTCTTTTCTTCCAGGGACCATGTTTCATAATGTTTCAGACTGGATCCATAAGTAACATCAATCAAACATCAAATATACCTGCATCAACCAATCTCCTTTGCACCAAACAAAACTGAATTAAACAATCACTTCTCTGAATGTTGTAACCAGAATACAGTAACAATAACTAGAAACCAATCCTGAACCCAGAATACTGCAGCAATAAAATAAAAGTAGCTAAAACATATTTTATGAGACATACACTACTTCAATATGTAGAACCTGTGTGCATATGTTGCTGTATTAAGGCAAACTTGCGTATATGCTATTTTGAATTACCGAACCTACGTGTATATGCGCCGTTGCTATGTTGAACCTGCGTACAGATCTATAAACGATAATTTACCCTTTTTCAATTGTTTAGACATCAATTATACCTAGATTATCAGATTTATAGATCAAGTCATGTGCCAAATATAAGAGATCAAAATCACACAAAGATACTTTTCTTCAAGCCTTAAGATCTTGACCCATCAATAGAACTTATCCTTCTCCTAGTGCTCAAGTTCCTCCTTGATTCAGATCTAGCTATGCACCATAACCCATTGGCTAGTATTCTAGATCTTACTCTTCATAAGATATTCAATCCTTGAGTGAGTGCCTTTGCCTAATGATCTCCTTCCCCTTTTATAGTCTTAGGCCTTACTTAATACCATGGTCCAAAACCACTTAGAACCAATACTTGGGACCCAATACCTAGGTTCAACACTTCATACGTGATACCATGGTCCAAAACCATAGGTCCAAATACCAGGGACTAAATACCATGGACTAAAAAACAAGTTTTCCCACATGTACACACTTTTCCTTGCATGAAAGTGTGTGCATACGCATACGTGCCTTTTGATCTGTGATCCTGTGTGTATACGCGACTTGGTTCAGAGGAAACTACGTATATCTCTTTTTCCTTCATTCTGAGAGCCTGAATTATGATCTGTCATCTGAGTGAGTTGCCATCAAGGACAACACCTGTGTCATAGTGCCAAATCTGTGTCATAATGCCAACACTTGCCCGCGCTGCTGATTGAGGAAATTACACAAATAGGCCATATAGACACCACTGCCCATCCCTGTCTCCCTTAGGAAATTGAGCAGTTTTCCAAGTTAGTCCTTCCGACAGTCAACCGACTGCTCATCCAAGAAATTGTGCAATTTTCATGAGCAGGCCCTCTATTGCCTAGTAGTCTGCTCAACTTAGAAACTACACAGAGATGATTAGTAGGACAACCTCCCAGCACCAATGCAATTTCTCTCGCCAACAGCAGACTAACAGTTCCCTCCAGGAATTGTGCAATTTCTGCTGCCAAGATCTCGGTAGCTGACTGCATGTGCCTCCAAGAACTTGTGCAGTTCTACTGCTAGTGACCCAATATCCAGCTGCCACTTCCCCCAGGAATTGTGCAGTTTTGGCTGCTAGGCTCCTGACCAGTTCCCCCAAAAAACTGCGCAATTTATACCTGTTAATACTCCATGTAACTTGGCCTGTTCCTCCAAAAAATTGCGCAAATGTTGAGGTCAAGCCTCTGCTTCCCACTCATTCCTAAAAATGTACAGATTCTATCTGCCTTTCCTTCCTATAGCACAGAATGTTCCTCCCAAAATTTGCGTAGTTTTGCCTTCCAGCCGAGCCAGACCTTGCAGACAGTCACTGTCGACTTGGATAGCCCATCTTCATCACACAGTGACTCTTGCACAGTTTTCATCAACAGTGCCCAGAGCCATCATCCCGCCTCGTAACCTTTCTGCCTCTCCCAATCACATGCATTCGAAATGATCATTTGTCATGGTAAACTAGGAGGTTTTTGGATTTAATGTTGTCCCGTCATGAGTGACTCCAGGTACATGTACACTAACAAAGATGGCATGACAACGAATGGGATGAACAAAGGAAGCACATGCAAAAGGACATGTTCACTAATGGATGAATGAACGATGCATGCAAAGAGATGTGCTCACGAATGGATGATCATGCCAAGATGTGCTCACAAATGGACGAAAGGAAGAACATGCACCTTTCGTGAACATATGAGCCTATCAAGCCTTCCAACATACAAGCAAGGAGCACTGCGCCAAAGTAACATCAAGCAAACCAACGACCATTAAAGACTCCACACTTTTCCATGCGGAGGTGAAGCTGTGACACACCATGAAGACATCCATCACCCAACGACATTGCAGCTCGGCATGCACTCTAGCAGCAGCACAAATGTACCAATACTGTCATGTCGAGTCGTGTCATGAGTCATGTTGTCCACATCTCTACTGTGGGTAATGTTTTCAATCAATGTAATGTAACGTGGAAGTCCAAGAGACCCACTTGTTGTAAAATGAGTAATGTAAAGTTGAAAAGTCATGGAAGCCGAACAATCATGAGGGTAGTCGAACAACCACAAGGGTTAGTTTCACCCTTGGCTATAAATACCTCCTCATTTGTACATGTAATCGACTTTTCAAATCAGCTCCTCCCACATAGCCAAGAGAGTCTGTAATATTTTCTTTGAGGAGTAAGCAGTGGCTCCAACGCCCCTCACACGGGGTTAGTGATGTATGGTATAACGATGTGTCTTGGAACTTTCGCTTAATTCAGAAGCTTGCTAACATGCCAACACATTTTCACACATGTATTGTAACTGTTGTAAGACTAATCTTTAACACTTTTGATGCATGTTGCTTTAACCTGTGTTCTACATTTGAACTATTTCAATTGTTGTAATACATAATATATTAATGGAAATGTATTGTATATGCTGTTAACACTGTCTCACCCATGTAGACTACTCTCCTGGACATCAGACAGACCTTTCACATGAAACTTGCTGTAAACTACCATTGCACCCGTGTGGACTAATCCGATGAGTGTTATACGTGTTATCTTCCCTTGTGTGTTGTGACCATCGCATCCGTGTGGATTAATCCACCAAAAGATGTGTACATCTTGTTCTATTGTGTGTTCCTATTAGTGTTGGGATTACTCCTAATCGACCTAGAACTCACTCTCACCCTCTCCCTCAACAGTGAAAAAACTATTGACATAAGTGACACTTACACTCATGAGGCACGTGAACCTCACTTCTCGAAGACAAAGCTGACCACTCTCCTTTGTTGACAATCAAGAGTTGAGGCAAATACTTAAGATAATGGAAATCGGGCCATCGTACCGTATGGGACTCCCACACCAAATGGTGTGAGGTGTAGTTGGGAATTCATACTGGGGTGATCCCCTGAATATTGGCGTATCCAGCACCGTCAATAGGATTATATGGAACTATCAATTCCCTCTTAATTCTAGCCTCCTTACAGAAATATATGAGCTATTTTGATGTGCATTCCCCTCCATTGTCATATATTAGTAATTTTATCTTTCTTTCTGTAAGGTTCTCCACTTCTACTTTGAATTCTTGAAAATTTTTAAATACTTGATCCTTAGAGTTAAGTAGATAAAATAAAAGTCTTCCTTGAGTGGTAATTAATGAAATTTATATAGTATAAATGACTTCCAAGAGATCTTGTAGCCATAGGGCCACAAACATCAGAGTGAATGAGTTCTAAGATTTCCTTAGATCTTGAAGCACTGCTTCCAAAGGGTTTGTTTACATTTTTACCTAGAGCACATTCCTTGCAAATTCCTTTATGATCTTTCTTTAGTTCAGGGATAATATTCACCATAGAGTTCAAAGATGGTAAGATTTTGTAATGAAGGTGTCCAAACCTTCTATGCCAAAGTTCACATGGCCTGACCTCAATGTGAACCAAGGCTTGAGAGAGAGGTGTAATTAGTATATATAGCCTTCCCTCATGAATCCCAATTATTTTTTCATTATTGATGCTAGAGCCCTTATCCCACATCACAAATTTTCCATTTATAAAAGAAATTCTATATCCTTTATCTTCTAGACATGAAATAGAAAGAAAATTATTTTTCAAACCTGGTACGTATAAAATGTTGTTGAGAGGTATGTTTCCTCCATCTTTCATCTCCAACGAATTTGATACAATTCCTCTTACTGAATAACTCTTTTTGTCTCCAAGTTCAATTGAATAGGAATATTTTCCTCTTGATAGGGTCTTTAATTGTCTATGTTCACCTGTAATATGTCTAGATTCTCCACTATCAATTACCCATATATTTTCATATTCAAAACTACATGTAAGTGCTGAGAATAACCTTTCTCCAAATCTTTTGTAGAGAATATCTTAGTCATGTAGTTCTTGAAAGTCCATACGAGATCCCAAAATGCTTTGATGCCTTGCTTGATATGTGATGTCATCATGGATAAATAATTGAATGGGAACTTATTCAAGGATGTAGTGATCTTGTTTATGCCATTTTTCAACCTTAGCTCTGAAACCATGTTGAGAAATCAATAGGGCAACAATTAAGGTGATTTCTCTTAGACTTCATAACTGCTTGTGATGTTATTTTACTTTTCTTTATTATTAGCTTCTTCTTGTCTTGTTATTATGTTGTTCTTATCATAAAAAAATACCAAACCATGAATATCAATACTACACAAGGAAAATATGTAGGCTGCTAGCTAGGGCTAAAACCTCTCATAGAGAGGAAAACCCACAAAAATATTTTCTTTTCTTATAGATTCTTTAAATGAACAAGTAGAAGACCTCTAGAACAAGACCAAGTCAAACCTTCTAGAGGATGTACTGCTTCTCACCAAGTCAAACCATGTCAAATATCTTCCAAATGCAGAACTTCAAACCCCAAATTCATATTTCTGGCCCTTACTGGAGGGATACAATTTTCGTCCCCCTAAAACAACTGCAATTTTTTCACATTTGGGAGAAATAGGGCTTACAAGGCTTCCTCCTTCCTTTGATTGAGCTTCTTCCTCTTATAAGGCTTTTAAGTGACCAAATTAGTTTCTTTTATACCAATATAGACCTTCCTCTTGCAACTTGAAAACTTCGACCTTGATGCTGCATAAACCCTAGCCTTTTCCTCACACATGAGAGATAGACAAAGTGTAAAATTAAAAAAAAACAGTTTCCTTTTTCATTCTTTTTTGCTTCATTTTCCTTTTTCCTTATTTTTCTTGCTTCCTTAATGAGTGAGTGAATGATCTTCCAAGTGAGGTAAAATGGTCTTCTATATATAGCCATTCAAAAAGAATGAATAACCCTAATTAGGTCAACTTCTCCAGTGCCAGACCAACTTGGTCTTAGAGGGGTAATCTACCACTTTAGACTCAGAAATAATTCTTTTGACATGTTACAAGATACCCAATGGGGTATTTTACATATGACAATGACTCTTTGACTTCTTGAATCAATGACAAAAACCTAGACACACTCAATGGGTGTTTTAACCTAAAATAAATTGAACTTGAGCTTGAAACCCATGCTATAAAAATAAGAATAATAATTTTTCTTTTCGTTTTCACAATATACGAGAATCCAGAGTACATTACATATTATGAATACTGAACCTATTTACATATTTTCAACAGTTGGAAGTGGAATTTAATTATGCATCCAACGAGTGTCTACACTTGAAATTTGAGTAAACCTATAAGGAGATAAGCTAAAAAAACAATTAAAAAAAGGAGTTTTCTTCTTTCCCCCTAGAATATTTACATGTACCTATTTTTAAATTTAAATGATTTTGATTGGTTTACATATTATGACATTAAAATTATAAGAAAATTTAATGCCCAGTTTTAGGCTGAAATTTTCACTAATGTAAATGTTGATTATTTGATGCATTACCTGAAAACTTGAAACCAAACATCCTAATAAGCCAATCAAAAGGAATATAGGCTTGAACATAGAAAATTTGAGTTTTATTAGATTGTCATGTTTGCATTAAAATATGCAGGGGTTTGAACTACAATGTAGAGAATGTTGATTCAATGATAGTCATATCCATCATGATATACCATAAAACCATTGTTTAGACACAATTAAATTTATGTTTTTGACATATTTCGCCTTCTCTCATTTTCATTCTGAGTCTATAAAACTTGTTTTTACCACACTTTGTTATGGAAGGACTTCATAGAGAACTCACCAAGTACATCTTTGGTTAGTATAATTTAGTCAAAAAATGATTTCTTATGTCTTTGTTGGTTTCATTTTCTTACTATAGTTTTATTTTTCATATTTTAAATAGTGAATATGACAAAAAAGGGAAAGGGAAAACAAGTTCATCCCATGGATCGGGAATATGACAAGAACCCTAAATTGACCTTTTTCTCTAATACTCCTTATAACATTAGAGTCAAGAATTCTTGAGAGTGGATTGAGATTTATGAATACCTAAAAGAAGTAAATTTTGAAGATGTTTATTGCATCGAGGATCTCCTGTAGTTAGTCCTAAATAATTTTTTCTTTCAACCAATTATTTTTCCTTATTATGACATGGTGCATTAGATTATTACTCATTTCGATGTTTGATATTGCACTATTGTCAATTTATCTTGGGATATTATAGGTTCATTCATACCTAAGGATATTTTTATCAAGTATAAATTAGAACCCTCAGAGGAAAACTTAAACTAGATATTTCTTGATAAGTTTTAGACATGAATTAGTTGAAGCATAAACTCCCATGCACGAATTAGTCGGAGACTAGTGGTATCACTCTAATGCTTTCATGATCAAACAAGCTAAATTGTATTATGTCCAACATTTGTAAATACCTCATATATTTTTAGCCCCCATGTCATGTCAACTATATGGGAAGCCAATTCCCATAAGTTCGGGTTAGAATGGGTTCCTCTTATCCACCAAGCAATAAAAAAAGGAACCCTATTTAAGTGAGCTAATATTTTGTCAGCAAATTTGCAAAGAGAAGTTAGAAGCTCTCAAAGGGCTCCACTAGCATAGGTTTCTTTTTGTTAGGATACCTAGCATATGTAGTACATTACAAGGCTCCATTCCCACTTATGCAGTGACACTAGTCCCAATTTTGAAAACCCCATACATGTTTATTGTTCAAAGTTATAGGAGAAAAAATGAAAAAAATATTTTTATGATAAATGTGAGAACTTAATGATTCGTTTGCACTTCATGTTTAAAAACTAGTCACCTCCCAGATTCACTCAGGAATCTATGGATGGTATTAAGTAAATTGAAGACCAATACATTAACGATGAATTTTCATATATGGATATAAAAAACCTCCCCATCTACTTCCAAAATATATTCCAATAAGATCAATTATCAAATAAATTGCTTATCATATGGTAGCCACATTTTTTGCATCAATTTATCAAAGAATTAGAAAAGTATATGGCCTAATTTTCCTATTCGAGTAGGAATTTATTGATTGGAAAAGACGAAAAATTCCTTAAAAGAAACATAGTAACTTAAAGATATTTTGTTATTTCAAGGAATGATGAAGAGGCATGGTCCCAAGGATATTGTCAATAAAAAATGACCTACAATGATGTTTAAACCCTATATTCATGATCACTTAACTTTTGATATGATTTTCCAAGGAACTCAAAACTACGAAGAATTCATTAGAAGATTTGGGAAAATTCAAGGTTCCTAAAAATCATCGGAATTTTAGGAATCTCAAGTAAAGAGGAAATATATGTTTCTAAAATAAAGAGTTAGGATACAAGGGGATAAATTAGATTCTCTTACTAACATGTAGAATCAGGGTTAAAAAAGACACTACCACTTCCTATCCAACCAAACAAGTGGATCAATAAGCAAGTAATGAAAAGTAAGAAATTGAAGAATTAGAATAACTTGAAAAAGACGAAGAACTAAAAGAGAGGAAAGATAAATAATGCTATGAGAAGAAAAAAAAGGAAAAACAATAAAGAGAAAGTGAAGAAAAGGAGAGAATAGATAAATGGTGAGCAAGAACAACACAAAAATATAGAAAATGTACATAAATATGAACACAACAAGCCTAAGTCAGGATCTATCTGTTGATATATATAAGGATGTAGACCAAGAAACTCCTTCTAAGACAACCCAAACATACATTTTAGGAGAGATTACTCATGGCTTAGAACCTATAGGCTCAACATCTTTGATCTCATATTCCACTATTGACACCAATACAATTAGATATATTGCTACTAAGACACCCCACTTTTATGGATTTGGATAGCGTACCTCATGTGGAAGATATTGTAGTTCCATTGAGTAGTTATGTTTTCAACACAAAACAAAACAATTTCCAAAGAAAGAAGAAAGAAAAGGAATATGAGATAGATTTAAGACTTATCTCAAGACTCATCCATATTGTAGGTTTTAACCCTGTATAGAAATTACCTACAAGCAAATTCTTCAAACATAAAATAAACAATGGCGAGAAATGAAAACGTATATAAACAGATCTTTTCCCCTGGATCCCAAAGTCGAGACTACCAGATTGATTTTTCATTATATTCCATTCAATTTTACAATACATATATACATGTCAAAGAATTCATAAACCCCGGTCCATTAACCTTGGATTAGAACATAACCATAGTTCCCTTGACCAGATCTACAAAATACCATGGGAAGAAAACCATCATGCCCAAAACCCATGCATAAAACCATGGCTAGGTTCGCCCACCATCTTTGGGTCCACCCCCCATCCTTGGGTCCACCAAACTATTATTGGGTCCGCATAAAAGAATATTCTTGGGCACTGCTCCGAACTCCATGCAGTGGGATACCAGCCTCCATACACACCCATCTACAGGGGGGTGGCCGCTTTCCCCTATGACCACCTCGCTACACCTGGTGCAATGTACATCACCCAGTTCTAGTCGTGGAAAGAATATAACACATACACAACACATATTATGAAATGATTCTCATCCAAATGATGAGGAATTTGAAAGTGAAAAACTTGGAAATACAAAATGATATTGAAATGTGGAGGTGAATCAGTATCACATAGATTTAAATTCTTTTCACTTCACTAGTATTAAAACTGAAATCTCATCACATAGTTGATCATCAACACAATTCATAAAATGGAAATCCAAACTTGAAGAAAGATTAATTGAATTTTTTTTAAACAAATCTTCAATTCATTACAATCACTTGTGAGGACACCAATCCTCTATAAGCACCAACTTAAAAAAATCACAAGCTCCAAACTATCAAGAAGACGAGGACACTAATGCTCAATAAGCACCAACTTATAGTTATTCACTATTAAAGAGTCAATATTTAGGCTTAATAAAGAAGGTATTCCCTCCTAGAATATTTTACCCAACACTTCTCTTCTATCAAATATTTGGCCTGCATCCAGAAATCAACCTCCTCAATAGGGCTTGACCTTTAACAGAATTTGGCCTCCTCAATAGGACTCAACCTACAATAGAATTTTGCCTCCTAAACAAGAATCAACCTTCAACGAGAAAAAACTAGAAATTGGTCTCCAAAAAGGTTTGACCTCCATAGGAATTGGCGTCTTCAATAGAACTCAAACTCATCCTCCAAACCAAAACAAAAAAGAATAAAAAACCTTTCAAAAAAGTGTTCCAAAAACCCTCCTAAAACTCACCTAGGGCAACAAATCCTTCACAATTAGACTTGTCTTCACTTCTTAATGGTTCACGAGGTATTGTTGGAGAGGTAAATCCCCTCTACGGATAGAGGCGATCCCTACTAGCCCAACAGGGGTCTAGCAACAATCA